>JAXCGZ010013609.1:0-25000 GCA_037179515.1 Halocaridina rubra
CTTCATCACCCAACAAACCTTTTGTTATTAAGGTTTGCTTATATTCTTACAGTTCTTTCTATAATGTCAGGAGGTTACTTCAATAGTTAAGTGACATAAGCATGAGAAAGCTTTCTCATTATTTATGTCACTAACTCTTAAAGTAACATATCCAGACTTTTTAAGATGCTGCATATGCACCACTGATAGTATTTTGTTCTTTGTGTTTTCTCTTATTGCCCATATTATCATCTGTTTTTTCTTATTTTATATTCATAACTCTATTTATATGCTTGTCTATCTTGTAAATACATGAACAAATAAGCATATAAATATAAATATATAATACTAAGCAGAAAAGCTTTACAACTAATTAGAAATCATGCAAAATGTGCAATATGTGTTTGATGTGTACCTAGAGAAGCACTGACCGAGTGAGTGAGGAGGGTGTAAGAATGCCACATGCATACGTGCAATAATGGCAGCAACAAATGAATCAGTCACTGTCTTACACTAAATGGACATTGAACTTATTCATGAACTGTGCCATAATTGCATTGTACTTGTGAGAAATGTCTCCAAAAATGTTAAATGCTATGGGCAGTGATGGAAAACTTAAGAAGGATAGAAATATGCTAAATCTGGATCTAAAGGTTGAAGTGAGGGATCAGTGGAAAATATTGTCAACATCCAAAGTAGCACGGAAAAGAGGAAGAGGTGATTAAAAGGAAACTAACAACGGGAAGTGCTTTCTCAGGTTCATGATAAAGTGCTTATAAAGACTGAGAATGTATTAAATGAGTGGCTAGAGAGAATGGTGCAATATCATGTCACTGTTGACAAATATGTTCTGCATGAAATGGTGCTTGAGTTATGTTAAAATTAGCTACGGTTCTAGCCTGGTCAATAAGAGGGTGTTTAAAGCCAGAAAGTGATGGCTTCATAGCTACGTAATGTATCGCAAAGTAAAGAACCTCAATATCTTGAACAATTATTTATGCAGTTATGTTCATTATTTAGTTACTTTTATTTTACCATGCAGCATGTGCAGTACTCTCACACTAATGGAAAAGTTTCATAATGAATCACATAACCCTTCAACACAGCTTTAGTAGACCAGTTCACTGCCATGTTTTGCATTTCGAAAACTTATTATTGTAATAATGTCAACATTTATCTTACAGCAAAGGACAGGTATCTACAGATTACTCATAACACTCAAACAAACACAATCATGGAAACATTTCATACTGAAGCATGAAATGTTCAGACTAAAGTTAAATAAACCAAAAGACTGGCAAGATTTTTGTTTTTTGCACAATTATTATTATACTTATGATCACTGTTTTTACATTTATTTTACTGCGCAAACCAACAGTTTAATCGTAACAAACTCTAATCATTCATAAAAGCGTTTCATATTTTATCACTTAAATGATGAGATAGTCTTGTAAACGTGTTAACTGTATGTTATATCATAATAACTACTGTACTGTTTCTCCATATAATACAAACTGCTTCAGGTAATGCTTTACTAAAACTTAGTCCCCTGTCTTCTAATAATTATTAAGGAATTTCCCTGGAATTATCTTGAATATAAAATTACAATGCAATTAGAATTTTTACTTGTTATAAGTGGCAACATAAATTATATAAGACACTAATTGTTATCAAAAATAATAATCACATCCTAGCATACTTCAGGTGTTCTTAAAAGGAAAAAAGGATATGATGAGCTTCTTGGGAAAACTATCCCGCTAAACATGTTAATAGCATATGAGCTCAGTATCAGTGAACTAAAAGTATCATTTACACAGTGATTTCTTCTGCACAAAAAAATGCAAAAGTATCTGCAGTGGTTAATGAAAAAGCAACCGAAATGATGGAAATATTTTTTACTTAGTGGATTAAGGAGACGGTGAGTGATACGTAATGTTGCGTATACTACTACATGCAGAAACTTGCACAATAGTTGCAAATATTTTACCATGTTCTGGATATGGAAAATAACTGTTTTCCCTGATATACAAAAATACTTTAAAAAAAACTCTCTTTTATGGTTCCCCTCTTCCTGTACAATTCAGTGGTTCATATTTGAGACATCTGAAAATCCTCAACCAAGTGTAGAAAACCATTTCATAACACCAAATACCACTTCCGTTATCCAGCCATTTGATCACGGAATAACGAAAGCTCTCAAACCCTGGATTCAAACCCTGAGACCAGAGTTATGAATTTAAGTAAATCCCTCACTTTTCAGCAAGTCATTGGTTATGCTGAGGCTGCCCTTTAAAAAGTCTCTCTAACAATGATAACTGTTTTAAGGTTTGGCTGGAATGTATCACTAACTTTGAAGGCTTTTTGGGTATTGATGATAATGCAGAGCAGATTATGCAATAAGTCAATGGACTGCCACAGATGATTGCTGGAGAAGATTTTGATGACTTGGAAAAGGAGAAAGTTGCAGATGTATTACCGGACAAGCGGCAAAGCTTTCAAACAAAAACCTGGATATTTTTGCCAAAAAGAGTGCTAAGGAATATGATGATTATGATGATATCAAAGAGAATGAAAGATATTGTTCTTTAAATGAGAAATAAGCCAGGTTTGAAAATCTAGCAAAAGGAGATACTTCTGATTCTATGCTGAAATAAAGTATCTAATTTAAATGCGAATTTCTATCACCTTTTGTACTAATGCAAAGGTCTTCAGAGCTCTGTGGTAAATCATCATAACTTCCTCTCTATTTCAAGCCAATTTGGAAATAAAACTGCCCCACACCTTCCAACACTCGAGGGCAGCAGATTACTGAGAATTAAGTAGCTGATCTGAGGCTATTGCCAAATTCTCATCACCATACAAAGCCAGCTACCTATTGCTTGGTTCTTTTGAAAGCAGCCAAGTTGAAAGATCTATTCCATAACTTAGTACCCTCTTAACACCATCACGAACTACTGTCAGTAATGCAATTAGTCTTTTTTTTTTTCTTATATTTATAGATTTTTAGGAGGGTACCCATTATGATGTGTATACACAGACACCCTCTCTTTACACTACTATCAAACCTAGCTCTCTTATTTCATCTGTTTGAAGACAATTTACAATATGTAACTGCTAATAGAGAGTAAAAGCATATGTACCGAGTATGATAACTTAGTTCCAACGGTGTTTTAGCATTTACAGGATTTATTATTATTATCATTATTATTATTATTATTATTATTATTATTCTTATTAGTAGTAGTAGTAGTAGTAGTAGTAGCTACATATACAATATATTTTTAGAAGTATGCCTACTTGAATGTTATATCAAGATTTAAAAGACAGGTACGGGTATGTCAATTGAGTTCATAATATCTCAATAAGTAAAGAAATGGAGGGAGTAAATATCAATACTATAAAGTGTTATAAAAATAATGAAAATTATAGAAATTACTTTGTATTTCTAATTTCATAATATTTAAATTGTACAAGAAGCATATGTATTAGCCATTGGTATGTGTGAATATATCTTTATATAGTGATATTAGTAGAAGAAAATAAAGAACTCTAAAAGGAATAAATATATCTCTAGAGAATATGTGAATAAAGTATGAAAAGCATAATATTCTGATTATTCAAATACAAATAACATGAAAAGAATGTTCATTTCATGTTTTGTATTACTTTATATGCGAATAAAAGCTTAATATTCTGATTATTCAAATACAAACAACATGAAAAGAATATTCTTTTCATGTTTTTTATTGCTTTATATGTAAAATTTGTCACATATGATGGTACATAATATTATAGTACTGTATCGACAACACCCCAGCTGCCATTCCAATTTTCTTCAGCTGTGGCCGGCCATCCTTCTGACTCCGGCAACATATTGCACAAAATAAGGCAGACAATTCAGTTATAAAATACTGTATATCAAATATTCTTAAAATAAAAATATATGAACTCCCAATATCCAAAAAAGTTGTGTCCTTTATACAAATAATTCCTATTTTAGCTTCTGAGAAACACCCATATCTTTTAGATCAAGAGAGGAAACTATATAAATATTATGAGAGCTTAGTGTGTAAGCTTGCTTGTATATATATAATCATCTGAGTGATTCATACATTACCAAGTCTGCTAATCCTTGGGGGTCCTAATCTACATACCCTACAGTCCCTTACAACTGTTTCCCATAATAATATAAATGTTAAGCAATTTTGCTTGTGATATATAACTGCTGAATTGCAACCTAAACAGAAATCCTTAAGCTAAAAAAAAAAAAAAAATTTATAATCTTCCTCAAGGCAGCAGATCAAGTTTGGGCGCCTTTTAACCCTTACACTGAAAGTTTTGGCATTCGTTTGATCAGTAGTTATTACTGGCCAGTACCCAAGTACAGAATGTACGCAACGATATGTTCTGTGAAAACATATGTAGCATAGCCATGCTGGCCTGCAATGCTGGCAGAATAAAATAATTATTTAAAATCAATTAATGTCATACACTAGTGTTCATAATAAAAATACATAAGTGAGCTGCCAAACAAACCAGCGTGTCAAAAGCCATTAAAATCTAGAGAAACATATTTTCCATGACCACCCTTATTATAGGGAACATCATTGCTTTCGATTACTTTCTTTCAAAATTCTGTATAAAATCCGCCAAAGGCACACTGTCAAGAGCCTATATTTATAATAATAATACAAAAAAAACTCAAAATCGTTGTTTTGGACCAGTCAGCTGATTTTAGTTCTAGGGGAGGTGATCCGAGTGGCGGAGGGAGGACTTGGGAACACACGTTGTTATTTAACCCTGGGACACACACATGCATATTCCTGTCTTTACCCTTACACTTACCAAAATACCCGTACATAATGCCCTATACAAGTAAATGAAAGTTGTTTTACCGCACAAATAACGACGCAACGAGCAACTGTATGGGAATAGGCCTCTGCGATCACCAACACACGTGCATTACTCTCTCTCATATACACAAATCTTAGAAAGGCCAAGACTGAAGAAGAACATCGGCTAGTTCTACCCCCGTACACACGTCTTGTGTACCGCGAAGTTTGAAAACAAATTCCACATTTGAATATTTTATATTCACAAAAAAAAAAAAATAAATAAATAAACAAATAAAAGAAATTGAAAATTATTATGTTCTTTTACATATGCTTTACTTTATGTAAAGTAATTTTCTTTATATGTTTATATATCAGCAAAGTGAAATATTATTTAGCATAATTATGAGCAAATGTGTAATCTGCTGAGGTATTAAACAGTTTCTTAGGGTAATATTAAAAAAAGGAAGAAGACAATGAAGCGTTAATATTCAACGAAGCTTTTAAAATTGTGTTTAATAAAGAGAGTGAAGGACCCTTTGATTTGTCACAATATATACCAGTATCAGTACTTGATGAGTTGTACCCGGCAGCGTGGCAAGTCTTGAAAACTCGAAAGAATTTGAATGTTTACAAAGCCGTAGATCTTGATGAAAATCCATATAAATAGTCCTCAAAGAAATGACAGATGTTACAGCAACGCTTCTCAAAATTGTATTCAATAAATCACTGAAAGAAGGAAATCTACCATTTGATTGGAAAATAGCAATTGTGACTGCGATTTATAAGAAAAGGAATATAAAAAATGTTGCCTATTATAAACAAGCAAATGTGGTACCTATTTACAAAAAGGGAGGAAGGGATACAGCTCTAAAGTCTAAACTATAGACCTATTTCCTTGACCAGTATAGTTTGGAATCCTTCAGCTTTTTGTCAGTTAGACAATATGGTTTCAGAGCAGGTAGATCAACAATAACAAATTTATTAGAATTTTATGATGAGATAGGCCGAATCTTACAGGAAAAAGAGGGCTGGGCAGATTGAATATTCTTAGACACGGAAGACTTATTAAGAAGCTGCAAGCAATGGCGAGAATAGGTGGAAATGTCTTGGCATAAATAAAAACTTACTTAGAAGGAAGGGAGCAGTGGGTTAGTGTAATATGCCATAGTAGTATGTGAGGCTATATTCTACATAAATACAACTACAAGCATCTGCAAATAAAATAAACAATGGTAAGAGAATTAGAAATTGCAATTAGAAGGTATACAATGATAAAAAAATGAAAGACTAAATTAAGAGAATATTATAACATTCACCCCTACTAACAAGAAAAGTGCTATATCAAAGCATACAATATATAACGGCTTATAGCAAAAAGCATATTATAATACTAGAAAGTATACTATAAAAACATTCA
The DNA here is from genome assembly GCA_037179515.1 of Halocaridina rubra. Lineage (NCBI taxonomy): Eukaryota > Metazoa > Arthropoda > Malacostraca > Decapoda > Atyidae > Halocaridina > Halocaridina rubra. The sequence goes on from JAXCGZ010013609.1 coordinate 6,232, forward strand.
AATACTGTAAGTTACAAATCTAAGGGATTTGGAGGTCGACGTTGGTACTCAGATCTATGCAATGGTACGGGCATCTCGTTTTCAGATGAGAGGGAAGGACACCGAGTTCCCTGAGGCATTGGGACGCCAAAAATATCAGGTCGACTGTCATGATTTGGTTGATTCGTTTCATTACTGTTGTATACTTGTCTGTTTACAATATCTAAACCTTCAGCAGCGGGAGAATGAAAATTATCAGTCCTGTGAATATCATTCTGAATATCATTTGCTGGATCCAAATGTTGCGAGTTATCAGTCTTCTGAGTAATATTCTGAACATCACTTGCTGGAGCCAGGTGTCGAGGTGATACAGTAGTTTCCCTGCCATTAGAGAAACGTAAGTGGGCATACTGAAGATTTGCTTCTATGAGTTCTGCCTCTTCAACAATAGGGTCATAATTGGATTCTCTGACATGGTGTTTTACTAGGACAGGTCATGGGGAGGAAAGCCACATTAGGAGAGAGTATCAGCTGATTGTCCGGCACTGAAAATCAAACAGGCGCTCAAGTGGAGTAGCATTTGTAGCCATTGTAAGTAGAGTATGGATTTAATGTAGGGCATCCTCTAAAACAAGCTCCCAATGAGAAACAGGTAGATGTTTTGATTTGAGTGCAAGAGTGATAGATTTCCAGATCACTCCATTGTACCGCCCGCACTGACCATTACCTTGGGGATTATATGGAGTAGTACGACTAGTAGGAATCCCTCGGCTGTTGAGAAAATTGCGAACATCTGCTGACATAAACAAAGCACCTCGGTCAGATTGGTTGTATCCAGCCATACCAATTTTTTTTTTTTTATGATTGTGACACCAGGACGGGCCAAAAAAAAATAAATAAAACAGCCCTCATCGGGCCTTGGCACGAAGAATACATAAAGTAAAGAGAAACAGAGATGGAGAGTGCAATGACTTGTCAGATGTGAAGGGATAATAAAAGATGTGTGATGAATATCCAAGAATATTCAGTGTAGTTGTAGGCATAGAAAAAGAACCGTAACTGAAGGAAGACTTAACATCAAACTGTCCTGGACAGACCTATTTAAGTTCATAAAACGTTCAGGTGTAGTATCGCAACGGGCGGCTGGTGCCATGAGCCAACCTTCTATATGACAATGCAAACAATTGACTAAGACTTCTGATAACAGTCCGTGAGCTCATATCAGAGCATGCAAATGCGAATGGGAACCGAGAAAATTCATCAATAACAGTCAGCAGATACTGATTCCTTGATGAGGATGGTAGTGGTCCTTTAAAATCAATACTAAGTCTTTCAAATGGAACTGTTGCTTTGATCAAATGAGATGATTCAGGTTGATAGAACTGTGGCTTACACTGAGCACAAACTGGACATGAGGAAGTTACCCTTTTTACCTCCTCCACAGAGAAAGGAAGGTTTTGCATCCTAACAAAATGCGCCATTCGTGTTATACCAGGGAGGCAGAGTGAATTGCACAAATTCAGTAAAGTTTCTATATCTACAGCAGAGCAATATACCCTTGACAATTCATCAGCAAGGATATTATCCTTGCCAGGCCGATATTGAATGTCAAAGTTGTAACAGGCAAGCTCAATTCTCCACCTCTGTATTCTGTCATTTTTCATTTTGCCTGATTGCTTTGAGTCCAACATAAAAGCCACATATTACTGATCGGTAGTAAGAGTAAAATGACGCCCAGTCACTTGTGAAGTGCTTCTACTATTGTATATGCCTCCTTTTCTATAGTGGAATGTTTCCTTTGCCTAGGGCTAAGAGTCCTAGAAAACAAGGCCACTGGTCTTCTTGGCTGATTCAGAGTGGCTGCCACAGCATCCTCAGATGCATCCGTCTCTACCACAAATGGGATAGTTTCTTCAATGGATTGTACTACCGAGTTCTCAATTTCAGATTTTAATCATTTGAATACCTCCTTAGCAGCTTCAGAGAGTGGAAACGTTTTAGCCTGAATCAGAGGAACAACTTTCTCAGAGTAGTTTGCTATCCACTGAGAGTAGCATGAGAACATACCAACCACTCGTCGTATTGTCATATGAAATGGACAAGTCCCGTAATGGCTAAAAACGTTCTGAATCGGGTTTAATCTTCCCATCAGAAACAGTATTGCCCAAGAACTCTATGGATGAAACTGAATACAAACACTTATGAAGATTAAAGGTAAAATTTGTCCACTTAGCAGCCGCTATGAATCTTCCTAGGTTAGCATTGTGCTCCTCTTTAGCTTTCCCACAGACAGTAATATTGTCAAGATACACAACAGTGTCTGCTAGATCGCTGTCAGCAATAAATTGGTCCATTATCAGTTGGAAACAAGCAACACCATTGGTCACCCCAAAGGGGATCCAGGTAAATTGGTGCAGCTGATTACAAGCTTCAAAAGCTGTGTATGGCTCGTCCTCGTTATGTATTGGAATTTGATGATAGGCAGACTTTAGGTCAATTGTGCTGAAGAATCGATACTGTGCCACTTTCTTCAAAAGTTCATCATCTTTTGGAAGAGAGTAAGTATCCAACAGCTTAATTCGGTTGATAGTCCGCGAATAGTCTTCAACCATTCTTTTCTTTTGTCGCTCACTAGTTGTGACTAAAACTCGAGCTCTCCAAGGCTAATTGCTGGGTTCAATGACTCCTTCTAAGAGAAGCCTCTCAATTTCTGATGAGATGAATCTTTTATCAGGTTCACTGTGTTTTCTTGACTTTGCAGCAATAGGCCTATAATCATCAGTCAGATTTGCAAAAAGAACCGGAAGAGGTATGATAAAAATTGCCAGCCCACACACATTCAATGGAGGACTGTCTCCTTCAAAGTTCAAGCTGACACTTTTATGTTATTTCATAAAGCTCTGACCCAATATAACATCCTTGCATAGATCAGGAAGCACAGACAGCCTCACTCTGTGATAGTTATGGCCTGCCAATACAATTGGCACCAAGCAGTAACCATGTATCTTACTGCTCAAGGATGTAGAATCCATGAAGACAATGCTAGATGCAGGGCACACATGAAGATTTAACCATGCAACAACTGATGCACTCACAAAATTCTCAAAGCTACCTGTGTCCATCAGAGCCTCAACTATCCTTCCATTCAATTTAATCTTAAGAGTAGCTTTAGAAAGAACACCCGAGGAAGCCACAGTAACAGTAGCCAATGTTGATGATACAGTAGCATCAGATATTCCAGCCTTAGAAGACTTGCACACTTTTGCATAATGTCCCGTTTTGCCATGCTGATTACTAGTTGCTTCACGAGCTGGACAGTTGATGCGGGGATGTCTTCAATTCCCACAGAAAAAGCACCTTAGTCCTTTACTGGCAGCAGCTGAAGCATGGCTAACATCTCTGGAAAATTCATTATGACTGTCAGACTCATTCATAGCTAGAGGAGCAGTTGCAGCTGTAGCCACACCAAAAGTCTTCTGTGGAGTGAAATAAGACTTAGAGCTCTTCTGTGCTTCATCAAGAGCTCTAGCTTAGTCAAACACAGTAGTTAAGTAGGTTGGCCATGGCACCAGCCGCCCATTGAAACACTACGACTGAAGGTACTAGGATACAGCTAGGATTGGCCCAGACAGTTCTGGGTTCAGTCTTCCTTCAGGACGGTTCTTTCCTCATGACTATATCTACACTGAATATTCTGGCGTATTCATTACACATATCTTGCTATTCCATTACATTTGACAAGTCACAACACTCTCCACATCTATCTCTTTTTATCTCCTTTTTCATCATATTTATTATCATTTATGGAAGATCCACAGCTAATGGCCCCCAGTACCCGGCATAGTGGGGTGCAGTGAATCTCCGGGGATCATGTTGACTCCACTATTGGCTTGAGGGCAACCACGCCTGGTGGTAGTAATGGCTCTGCCCTTAACCTTGCACCTCCTAATTGATTTCTTCTTTCACTCTTCACTTTTCTAACATTCGTGGGCTTAACTCTACTCTTTCATCTGTGGAACAGCACTTGGGTACTTTCCTCCCTAACCTCCTCCTCCTATCTGAAACAGAGCTGTCTCTACATGCTTCCATTGACCCATTTCAAATCTCTCATGATAATCTGTATACTCATTTTTGTTCCAAAGGTGGGATCTGTGCCTACTGCAACACTAACACTCCAATTGCGAGGCTCATGGACCTTGAATAGCCTGACTTTGATGTTCTCTGGCTAAAAATCTATCTTTCCGCTACCACTATTTTCCTTTGCTTCTACTACTCTTCTCCAATTTCCACCAAGTTTGTGTCTTTCTTTGAATATCTGTCAACGTGCCATGAGTCCTTGCTTTCTTCTCACCCACATGCCAAAGTTCTCCACATTGGAGACTTCAATGTACATACAGTGAGTGGCTTAATTAATTCTTCTCATACTGATGTGGGAGGAAGTTAGGCCCTTGCTTTCTCTATTACTCACAATCTGGAGCAAATTATCAAACATCCTACTCGTATTCCTGATCGTCACAAACATGCAGCAAACACTCTTGACCTATTTCTTACTTCAAACCCTTCAAACTACTCTTATTCTGTGCTTTTCCCTCTTGGCAAATTTTACCACTCTATGATCTCAATCTCTTCCATTTTCGCTGCCCCTCCACCAGTCCCCCCTACTCAGTGCTACCTTTGGCACTTACAGCGTACCCAACATGAAAATTTGCGTAAATTCCTCTTTGACTTCCCATGGGATGACTACTGCTTTCAGTCCCACAACCCAGATCAGGTAGTTCTAAAAGTTGCCAAGATCATGACCGCGGGAATGGAGGCGTACATCCCCTCTTTCACAAAAAACTTTCTCTCCCCTTAAACCTTGGTTTGACCGTGCCTTCTCCATGGCTATCCAGGCTAGGAATCAGTTACACCAATCTTACCAAACCTCTCCTTCTGATTTAACTCACTCTGCTCTTATTGTAGCTAGGAATCGCTGTACTGCTCAGATTCAAAGGTCTAAGGCTTCCTTTATAAGAAGGAAGTTGATGACCTTAACTCCTCTCCCTCTGACAAATGCTTCTGGTCCTTAGCCAAAAACCTCTCCAAAAATTTCTGTAACTCAAGCTTTCTCACTTTCATTTGTTCTGATGATTCTATAGCTTGCTCTCCCACTGACAAAGCCACTTTCTTTGGCTTTCATTTCTGCCAACTCTTCTATAAACGATCCCAGTGCACCTGTTCCCCAATTTTTATCCCTCTTTAACCCTATTCCTTCCCTTGTCCTTTCTTCACGCAAAATCCATAAGGTTTTTCACTCGCTAAAGACGAACAAGGCATCTGGATCTGATGGTATCCCTGCAAGGTTCCTTAAGGCATTTGCAGATGAACTGGCTCCCATGCTTTGCCATCTTTTTCACCTCTTTCAGTCAACCAGTATCTATCCTTCATCTTGGAAGCATGCTCTAGTTCAGCCTGTTCCTAAGAAGGGTGACAGCTCTATCCCTTCAAACTACCGACCTATTACCCTAACCTCCTCTGTTGCTAAAGTTTTCAAAACATTGCTCAATTCTCACTTCTTGAAATGCCTTGAATCTAACTCACTTATTTCTGATCACCAGTACAGCTCCCGCAAGGCAAGATCCACTGGTGACCTCCTGTCCTATCTTACTCATGTATAGTCATCTTCTCTGAGGAACTATAGAGAATCCTTTGTCATTGCCCTTGCTATTGCTAAGGCTTTTGACAGAGTCTGGCACAAGGCTTTGTTGGCCAAACTCCCTGCCTATGGCTTTACCCCTTCTTCCTGTTCTCTGACTTTGAGTTTTCTTTCTGAACATTTTATATCTGCAGTTGTTGATGGTGAGACATCTAGCCCTTTCTCTGTTACCAGTGGTGTTCCATAGGGCTCTTTTCTTTCACCTACCCTGTTCCATCTCTTCATACATGATCTTCCACAATCCCCATCTTCCTCTCTTCTTCATGCCTTTGCTGATGATTCTACCCTTCACTTTTCCTCTGCCTCTTCTTCACAGCCTTTATCTGCTACTAGTAATCAGTCTCGTATCACTCTCTCTTCTACTCTCAATTCCTATTTGCAGAGGGCATCTGAGTGGGGCACTCGAAATTTAGTTAAATTTAATGCCTCCAAGACACAGTTTCTGGCTATCTCTTTATCTTCTTTTCCTCTTGATATCCCCATTGTCTTTGAAAGTAACGAAATTTACCCTCTTAATTCTATAAACATATTAAGAAGCCATATAGCCTCTAACTTGTCTTGGAGGAATCACATAATCCAATTTTCTAAATCTTCATCCAAATAATAGGGGGTTTTGTTTCCTTTTCGTCATTACTTTTACTATTTACAGTTACTTAATATTTATAAAGGTCTTATCCCTCCCTGCTTAGAATACTGCTCACACATCTGGGGTGCTTCTTCTTATACTTATCTCCTTGATAGAGTCAAATTTAAGGCAGTCAGACTCATTAGTGATCCTTTTCTTATTTCTAATCTGGATTCTCTCTCTCTTCGCCGTAAGGTATCTTCCCTTTCTCTTTTCTATCGCTACTACTTCCATCGCTGCTCTGATGAGTTGGCAAGTTGCACCCCTCCCCCACTGCTGAGGCCACGTAACACTCGATAAGTGGCCTCACATCACAAGGTACTATATGAAGATTTGTAGCTCGTGGATTGGTCAGTGCATCGACTGCTTCTTCCCCTCTTCCTCCTTCTGTCTTTCCTAATTTTTATGACCTATCATCCTTCAAAAAGCAGATCTATCGTCATTGTAGGGCCTAGTCCTCCATATCTCTGGATCCTCTGTACTTTGACTGTTTTTTCTGTCTGTCGTTTTCCTTTGTGTGTCATTACCTCATCTCTGCCTTGTCCTTAGCCTTTTCCTTTTCCTTAGTCTTGGTGCTTTCTCATGCTCTGGCCTTTATTGATTAGGGCATTTTTTGCCTGTCCCGGTGTCACACTCATTAAAAAAAAGAAAGTTAAGTCAAGTGTTTTATTTTCAAGGTGTCTCTGACGAATGACATCAGATAATAATCCACCTATGAAAGCTTCCCGGATTGCTTCCTCCTTACATTGTTCAGCACTGACAGCTTTGTAGTTACAATCACCACTTAGATTCTTCAGGGCCTGTAAGTATTCATCTAATGTTTTCCCTTGTTGCTGTCGACGGGTGGATAATAAATGTCTAGCATAAACTTCATTCCTTCAATAACAGTAAGAAAATTTGAGAAAGTCTTTAGCCAATGCTTCCATTCCTTTGCAGCAGTATTCGAATTTGGATTGGCATCAAATCTTTCAGGTCGCAGGAATTTATCCATAATGATCCAGTTGAATCAAAACCAGCATGCAGATATTTATGTAGAATAAATTGTAATAAACCATAGTAGTAGTTGAGGCTTTATTCTACATAGATACAAGTACAAGCATATGCAAATAAAATAAACAATGGTAAGAGAATTATAAATTATAATTTTAATTAGAAGGTATACAATAATAAAGAAATGAAAGACTACATTAAAAGAAAATTATAACAGTTAGAATAAGCAACTCTATGTCCGAATGGAGAAGAGTTAGTAGTGGAGTTGCACATGGTTCAATTTTAAGGCCATTTTTGTTCTATGTATATGTTAATGACCTACCAGAGTCAGTAAATTCATTCATGAATATGTTTGCAGATGATGCAAAGATTGTGAAGAAAGTAAGAGACAAGAACAATGGTAGAGAACTTCAGGAAGACCTAAATACTCTGCATGAATGATAAGAAAAGTGGCTAATGAATTTCAATGCTTCAGACTGTAAGGTAATGAGAATGGGCACAAGTGCAAGCAGGCCCAAGCTTGACTACAAAATGGTAGCTGCAGAACTTCAAGAGACAGAGAATGAGAGAGATCTAGGAGTAAACATGCTAGCAGATTTGTTTCCAGAAATGCATATGAATGGCATAGTAAGGGCAGTTCATGCGTTCTTATCAAATGTAAAGGTAGCCTTCAGGCACATGGACAAGATAGTGTTTAGAAATAATTGTGTAACCTATGTCAGGCCAAAGCTTGAATATGTAGCTCCCTTTGGGAATCCATACTTGAAAAAGCACATGGTTAAGTGGGAAAAGTTCAAAGACATGTATGAAACTGGTCCCAGAAATACACAATCTCAGTTATGAGGAGAGGCTGAGGGAAGTAGACTTACCATCACTCGGAGCTAGAAGAATGCGTGGGGATATGGTGACGGTTTTTGAATTCCTTCCTGGTTATGATAGAGTGGATAGGGATCGATAGTTTGATATGGCTGGCTCTAGAACTAGAGGTCATAATTTGAACCTTCATAAGAAAACTTCTTTGCAGGATGTAAGAAAGTACTTTTATAGTGTAAGAGTAGTTGATAATTGGAATACTCTAAGCAAAGAGGTAGTTAATGCTAACTCAATCCATAATTTTATGGACAAGTATGATAAGTATCACTAAGTAAAAAATGGAATCTACCAGGAGAAGGGAAGTTACGAGCATGGGGCTCTTTCCCGTAAACACAATTAGGTAATCACAATCAGGTAATTAATATATATATATATATATATATATATATATATATATATATATATATATATATATATATATATATATATATATAGACAGTCTTCTAGATTTTTTGTCCTCATCAGCAAAGATGTCAGATGGATATCCCACTAGTTATCACCAATGTCGTGGGATTTCTATTTCACACGAGGTTTATAAATATAGTAGCGTGGTTGGTGAAAATAGATTAGCTGCTTCTTTATATGTATTTATTTCTAACTTACATATATGTACTCAGAGCTCCCATTACTACAGTTCTTGTCACGAATGATTCCAGATTCCCGCCCCCAAGGGGAGGCTAGCTAAGCTGTGAACGTCACGTCTGCTCCTGACAAGGCCCGGTCTCTCACTGAGTCTTTGTAACTACTCATGGCGGTCTGTGGGCGTCGTGGCATCACTGCCACGTGGCAGTTTTAGGCATGTCTGAAATGCCTTGTGAAGCTATAGGCATCTTTAATATGCCTTACAACAAAGAGTCAATGATGATTGCAAAAAAAAAAAAAAAAAAAAACTAGAATATTGTCAAAATACTGGACTGTGTTTAGTCAACTTTATAGACTACAGGAAGAGATGGACAAAATAAAATTTGGTTTCTCAGTCCTATGAGGTTAAATGACGTATAAAGTAAGGGAAAGAAGAAAATAAAATTGCCTTTATGTTCAACCAAACATGGGGCTGACTGTATACACATGCCAGTGAGGTACCTAGTAAGGCAGTATAATTAAAGATAAAATACACGATAATGTGGCACATATACTGATCATCATAGAGACATAATTAAATGAAGATATGCTGTGTGTAATGCTTTTTACTATGGGTTAGGAGATATTGAGAGGTGAGAGCTTTGGGTTAAAGTGGTGGAGAATATCGTTGCTTTTAAGTGAAAAGTTCCATATTGAAGAAGTAAATATTGCTACTGGAAGTGAATTCAAGGAATTTATTGTCACTAACTTAAATATGGGTTCAGAGAGCATTATTGTGAGAGTTGAGGTGTAGTTATTTATTATTGTCTCTTATTATTTATTCTGATTGATTTCCTATTTGTAGTTTTTTCATATTAAATAGAGTTTAATTCTCTTGTTTTGATATTCTTGTACTTATACTTGATTCGTCTGTTGTTGATCCCAGTTGAGTGGCTTGTTTTGTTTATATCAGCTTCAAGAATAAAGCCCAGTGTTGTTACATATATTATTTTACCCTAGCATAAAGTTAATAGACTTAAGACACAATATTTTTGGCGACGAGCTGTCTGGATTGAATCTCAACGCTTTGAAGCTGTTTTTGACCGCTTATGACCGCCGATTTTCAAGAGATAAGTGGGAATTTTAAGGCTTATGCCAGGCTATCGGTAGGAGTGAAACCGGCAAATTTTTGATAGGCTATCCTATGCTGCCTATTGCTCCTGTTAGTCTAGTAGGCCTACGTGGATTGAGGCAATGAAGATTGGCTTTTGTTGTATTTGAAAAATACTTCATCTGTTACCTAGGCTAGGCTAACCATGGCTAGCACAAATAAAAAAAATTGAGCCTATTAATTCCAAACTAATGAACTTTGATGTGTGGATGTTCATGCTTGAGGCACATTTTTCCCCACAGTGGTATAACTGAAAGTACTAAAATGAAAAATTCCTTGCATGTTTCACTAGGAAGTAAAGTATATAGCACTCTAGCTAGTCTGTGTGCCCCAGATATGTCTCATCTTAAGAATTTTTCTAATTTAGTAGAGATTTTGGAAGGTCATTTTATTGTCAAGCCTTCTTATCACAGAAGCTTAATAAAATTTCAGGAAAGAAAAAAGAAACCTGGTGAAAATCTGTGTAATCTTTATGCTGATCTCAAAGCACTTGCCATAGACTGTAATTTTGGCAATCAGCTTGATGCTAGGGTACACGATCAATTGTTTATGGCTATTGAATCAGAAGTATGTTTTCCTAATTTAGCAGCGGAATATCTAAGCTTGCAAACTATGACTTCTGCCACATTGGACAGAATATTAAATTTTGAAAAAGCTTTTTGTGGTGAAAAACATCCTACTTAAGTGAATGCTTTGAATATTAATTCAAATAGGCCAACTCCTATCTCTAGTGGTAAAAGAAGATAGTGAAGAAGATAGTGATTGTAATCAGTTATTAAGTTTAAATGAATATGCTCCAGTAGGGAAAGAAAACAGGATTTTGAGTGTAGAAAATAACCCTACTGTAATAACCAACATTAATTTACACTTAAATGGTAAAGAACTTCCATATGAAGTTGATAGTGGTGCTGGAGTTTCTACTTTAAGTTGCAGGTGGGTTCAATGCTTAGCTTTGCCTATGCAGAATTGTAATAAAAGGCTAAAAGCATATGGAAACAGTAATGTCATGGGTAAAGTTTATGTGAATGTTGTTTATAATGATTTCAGTATAAGACGTGGATTTTATGTTGTTGACAATTATAACCCACACGGGTGTGGTCGGGATTTAATGTCTTAAGATTGGAATTGCTTTGACAGGTGTTGTTGATTGTGAAAATAAAATAATAAACAGTGTAATAGATGCTAGAGCCCAGCTAGATATATTATCAGCTGAATCAAAATTGCCAATTACGAGCATAGTAGCTAAGGTTCATCTTGAAGGTAATGCAGTACCAAAATTTCAGAAGGCAAGAACAGTGCCATTTCATTATTGGAAATTAGTAGAGGATACTTTAGATAAATGGCTTCTAATGACATTATAGAGCCAGTACAAACAAACAAACAAACAAACATTTATTTCCATTTTGTACAATGGTTATTCAACATTAATAGTAACTTATAAGTAGACATGTAATTAAACTAATAAATAAGAGGGTTAGACATATAGTTAAATTAAATGTAGCTTTCATAGAAAATAATAATGCTGTAATAAAAATGTTAACAATAATGTTAACAATAAAGTAGTAAGTATGCCACTAGATACAGGATCGTTATTATCGGCTTCATTTCCATATTTGTTTCCTAACAATGAGAATAATTAGTTCTTAATGAGCAGCAACTATTTGTCCATAAGAAACCTAACTATATTGTTTGCCTTTGAAAGCTGTGAAGGAGGATGCATTTTTAAGATGCTCTGGAATATTATTCCAGAGTGTTGGCCCTTTGATAGTGATCATCTTTGAACCTGATTCTGTGTTTGTTCTGTGAATAAAGAGCTCACTGCTCTGTCTTGTGTTGGTTCCCCTTATATCCCTGACTGTTTTTAAATCAAATAGCCAGCTAGGATAATGATGGTCCAAAATTTTGAATACAAAAACATAAATAGCATAAGCGACCTTATTTTCTGCCCGCAGCCACCCAAGTTTATTGAGAGCTGGTGTGATGTGGTCATATTTTCTTATTCCTCCCAGGGCAAGTCGAGCTGCAAAATTAATAAGCTTCTGTATTCTGTTTATCTGAGTCTTAGTGGTAGCTCCCCAAACAGTTGTGCAGTAATTAATGTGACTTAGGGCTAGAGATTCAACAACAGTTATTCGAGTGGTAGTCTCAAAATTGTCTTTTATACGTGATAAGTACATTAATGTTCCTGTAACCTTTTTGCATACTTTATCTATGTGGGAATCAAACAACATGTGGTTATCAAAGTGAATTCCTAGGTTTTTGACTGTTTTGCTAGGTGTGATAATATTGTCGCAAAAATTAATAAATATGCACTGTGTTTTACTTTCGTTAATTAACAGCCCAATTTCTTGGAAATAGGTTTTAATTTTTGACAGAGTGTTTTCTGCTCTTAAAGTTAGCTCTGGGAGATTATTAATATCACCACTAAGGAGTAGTTGAGTGTCATCTGCATATTGTACGACTAGATAGTCAGAAATGAAAGAAGATAGATCATTTACGTAAATGGAGAAGAGGATAGGACCAAGCTTTAGTAACTGGGTGGCTCCCATTGTTCCAGTATTAAAAGCAGATAAGAAATCTATGAGAACTTGTGGAGATTTTAAAGAGTTGAATCAAAACAGTGTTTGTGATAAATATCCACTTCCAAGGGTAGATGAGCTTCTATCATTAGTTGGCAAGAGTAAAATATTTCTGAAATTGATCTTGATAATGCATACTTGCAACCAATTGATGATGAAAGCCAAAAGCTTCTTGTTATAAATACTCATAAAGATCTTTTTAAATATAAAAGACTTCCTTTTGGTTTGGCATCATCACCAGCTATCTTCCAAAGATTTATTTCTCAGATTTTGATGAACATTGATGGTGCTGTAGCCTTTTTAGATGATATTCTTATTGGAGGACAAACACAAAGAGAGCATAATGAAAGACTAGACAGAGTTTTGAGGGAATTCCAAAAGCACAATGTGGCTATAAATAAAAAAGAAAACTGTTTTGAATACTAATTCCCTTGAATACTTAGGCTATGTCATTTCTGGTGATAGAATTAAACCATCACCCAAAAAAACTTGAAGCTATTTTGGAAGCACCCCCTCCAAAGTCTGTCAGTGATGTACAATCCTTTTTGGGTATGGGTACCTATTATAACAGATTTGTAAAGAATTAATCTTGTACTTTCTCTCTCTTATATGATTTATTGAAGAAAGGTGCCAGATTTAAATGGTCATCTGTAGAAGCTAATGCTTTCAGTAAGGTCAGAGCAGAGTTATCCAAGTCCGAATTTCTTGCTAATTTTGATGAAAATTATCCAGCAATTGTAGAAGTAGATGCATATCCAGTGGGCGTTGGCTGCATTTTGATGCAGGAAATGCATGGTATCAAAAAAACAGTCTATTTTGCTAGTAAAAAGTTATCATCTGCGGAATTAAATTACTCCCCTAATGAATATATTCAAGTTATAGAAGCTTTGAGTAATCAAGACATTTCGTTTAAAAATGTTTAGATTTTGACCAGAAGTGACCCAGTTTTAAGTAAGGTTTTTCAATGTGTGAAATTGGGTTGGATTAATGACCCAATATTGTCTTATTACTCAGTTGTCAAATCAGGTTTAAGCATTTATGATGGTGTTCTTTTGTATCGGAACCGTGTAATTACACCTGCTGATATGCACAGCGCAGTACTAGAACAACTGCATGTAGCTCCTAACGGTATCAATGCAATGAAAGCAGAAGCACATAATTGGATTTGGTGGCCCAAATTGGATCAGGACATTTCAGAAATAATTAAATCTTGTGAACTTTGTTTTAAAAATTTCCAGACTCTACAGTCAGTGATATTATCCTGGCCAGAAACTGGGAAACCTTAGTGTAGGTTACATATAGACTACACTGGTCCAATTGGTGACTCTAATTTTTTTATAATTGTAGATTCCCACACAAAATTTTTGGATGTTCATGGTACTAGATCTACCACATCAGCAGTAACTGTTGCTAAGATAAGGCAGAGTTTTTGCAATTTTGGATTGCCAGAAATAATTGTTTCTGACAATGCCCCTTATTTTGTGTCTGAAGAGATGGAGTTTTTCCTGAGGGAGAATGGCATTAAACACATTACCCCCTGCTCCTTATAACCCTTCTTCTAATGGTTTAGCCGAAAGGGCAGTAAAAACTTTCAAAGAGGGTCTAAGTAATTGTACTAATGGGGATATTAATACCTGAGTATGTAGGCTTTTGTATGATCATAGAAGAGCTGTACACTACTCCACTGGGAAGGTTCCAGCTGATATGATGTTTAACTGTAACTTTCCGGGAACTGGAGAAAAATTAAACCTCAAGAAAAAAGGGAGAAGGCACTGCAGAAAGAATGTAAATTTGAAATATCAAAATATAAAGTATATGATGCATTTTTTTTTCAAAAATTATGGGGTAAGCCTTGGTTAGAAGGTAAAATCTTAGAAGTACTTGGTGTTCGTAACTACAAAGTATAACTTAAAGTTTTGGCAATATTGTTTGGAAAAGACATTCAGATCACATTATGCCTATATTTACTCCTAGTGTAGAAAAATGCATTGTTCCCAGTAATAATCAGAATTATGGTGGTACTTGTATGCCAAATTTGCCTTATATTCCAACTAGTTTTACATAAATTTCTGATGTGATTAATGAACCAGAGAGCAATGTTGTAAATCTTAATAGCATAGTTGAGAGTACTGATAACTCCATGCATGCTCCCATGACAGTGCCAAAACCAGTACCCCTTCGTAGGTCTTGTAGAACTATAAAACCACCAGAGCGATTAGATTTGTAAAGTAGGCATATATTCAAGGTTAACTAGTAGTATAATTATAACCACTTGAATATTTTGAAAATAGATGTTGATTTTTTCTTTGGGAAAAGGAAATGTGAAAGTTGAGGTATAATTATTTATTATTGCTTGTTTTTATTTATTCTGATTGCTTTCTTATTTGTATTTATTTCCTATTAAATAGAGTTTAATTCTCTTGTTTTTTTATTCTTGTACTTATACTTGATTTTTCTATTGTTGATGCCCGGATGAGTGGCTTGTTTTGTTTATATCAGCTTCAAGAATAAAGCCCCAGTGTTATTACATATTTTATTTTACCCTAGCATAAAATTAATAGACTTAGGACCCAATAATTATAATGGTTATAGTATATAATTCACCAAGGAATGAATATAGATCAGAGGTATATGAGGAAAGCAATAAAGTTACACTAGAAGTGATAAATTTAGTTTTAAGCATCATACTTGAGAGAAAGTGTTGGATCTCAAGTACTGCGGATATTAATTAGAGAGGAATGGACTGGAATAATCTTGTCTCACACAGTGATGAGAACTCTTTTGGGGCCAGATTACTAGAATGTTTGCAAGGACATTTTTGGCACCAACCTGTACTGGATCCAGCAAGGTCCAGGGAGGAGATGAACCATAACTGCTCTGTTTAGGATTCGCAGATAACATTTAGACATTGACAAAATTGAATATGAGCCACCAATTAAAAAAATGACCATTGTGTGTTGTTGATGGAGTATACCATCGAGGATGATCTGTTTGACAGCAAAGGGATTGAAAGGGCAATGAAAAATGGCTATCTAAAAGGATATTACCAAGAAATTACCGATCATTTTGCAGGTACTGACTGGGGGACCTTATTATTAACAGTCTCTACGGGAGTTGTACAATATATTTTGTGAAGAATATGAGAAGATTGGTGTTGAATACCATCTACCAGAATATGAATTATTAATGGCAATGAAAAATGTTTCCATAATAAATGTAAAAAGGCAAAGGAGTGGAAAGACTAATACTGGAATAGGTGCAGGAAGAGGAAAAGAATAAATGCCTGGCAAAATTACAAACAAGTGAGAAATGAGTCCCTAAGCATATGAAAAGAGACAGAAAGGGCTTATGAGATATATTTTTACCATGAGAGCAAAAGAAAACTTCAAGCTTTTCCGCAGCTCATTCAGAGGAATATTGAAGGTCAAATGACATATTTTAAAGTTGGAGAGGGCAGACGAAAGCATCTCAGAGATAGATGACGAGATTTGCGAAGAATTGAACAAGAAGTATCATTCGGTATATACAGTAGAAATGTCCCACCGTCTCAAATTACAAAGATGACAGAGATCATGGGCTATAATTGGAGAACATTTTTTTATTTATTATTTTTATTTTTTATTTTTTTTACAGTGGTATGTAAAGCGCTGATGGCAATAGGACTCTCACAAAGTTATGGGACCTGACAGTATATTCCTTTATTTACATAAAAGTGCTGAACCATTATCTGGAGACCTGTGCATCGTATTTGAGAAGTTGCTTAAAGATGAAGATATTCCAAGAAGTTGGAAACAAACAAACGTGGTATCTCCCTCCTATCTTCGAAAAGGGAAGGAGATACATACCTGTAAACTTCAGGTCTAATTCACACGGAATTTGGATAATCAAAGCCATATCAATTGCATATGCATATATTTTATAGTACCTCAAACATAACTGATCCAAATAATAATAATAATAATAATAATAATAATAATAATAATAATAATAATAATAATAATAATAATAATAATAATAATAATAATAATAATAATAATAATAATTAATAATAATACTAATAGGAAACTTAATATGATAACATTAACACTAGTGTCATTGCTATATATTTAGTTCGTGGTAAGAGGCTGATTATGTTTAAAGATATTCTTGGCTAAGTAATATGTACTGCCGTTGCTACATATTATTTCAATCTCTCTCTCTCTCTCTCTCTCTCTCTCTCTCTCTCTCTCTCTCTCTCTCTCTCTCTCTCTCTCTCTCTCTCTCTCTCTCTCTCTCTCTCTCTCTCTCTCTCTCTCTCGCTCGCTCTCGTGGGGCCAGAGGAAAGAGATAGTAACGGGTTTAAATTCCTCCATGGTTTTGACAATGTTGATGGGGAGCAAAACTTTGATACGGATAGCTTTAGAACTGGAGGTTTGAAGGTTTGTAAGGAAATTTCTCAGTAGGATGTAAGGAAGAACTCTTCCAAGTTAAGAATAATTAAGAACTGAAATTCGCTAAGAGAGGAAACGGTAACTGATAAATACATAGTTTAAATGAAAGGTTTTGGTGAGGGGAAAAAAACATTAAACCGACCAAAATATGGATATTACAAACATAGGGCCTTTTCTCGTGAGAACAATTTGGTAAGTTCACACACACACACACACACACACACACACACACACACACACACACACACACACACACACACACACACACACACACACACACACACACACACACACACACATATGAGAAACATATTCTGGTAAAACAACAAATGAGCATATTTTCTGATGTCATTTGGAGGCACTAATACTACGACATTTCTTGGCACATGACTAAAATTAAGAATAGTCTCTGACAATCTTAAAAGTCGTTGGAATAATTAAACCAAGTAAAAATATTTATTAAAGAACTGCATCAGAATCTACTTTATGCAGGTTTTTTTAATTGAATGATTTTGTTGGTTCATACCTTTGTGCATTGCGTTTGGCCTGTATGAAAGTTACATATATTTTCTTACATTAGTATACAGTATAATAACAATATCAGAGTCACAATTGCTTTTACTGACGAGAATTTAGATAATCTTTTGGAGTTATGAAAATTCACAGTTTAGCATTGAAGTCGAAATGACCTTTTTAAATCATTATCTCTAAACTTTTACATCTGAAGGCAAATTGCAGTTGCATTCGTACACTTGCAGTTGGTTTTCTTCTTTAAAAGTCATTGCAACACTTTCCTTGTCTCCTGCAGCATAGACCCTTCCTTCGGAGGCTGAAAGCTTCACAATCATTACAATCATCTAAAAGTAATAATAATAAAAAAAATAATTAGTATTTCTATTGACAACTGTGCATTTTCATCTACTGTTGTATGCTATGATATAATTTAGAGTATACTTTTCGACATCTTCGAAAGGTTTCTACTTATTGCATTGAATAAATTTGTTTGTTGTTATTGAAAAATGCTCACCGTATGCACCGCCTTTGCTTCCTCCGTATGAGTAACCAGAAGGTGGTGGTTGGACCTGTGGTCGAGAACCAGGGGGTGGTGGTCGTTGAAAAGGTCGAGTTCCAGGGAGTAATGCTGGCAGTACTACTGGTCGAACTCCTGCACCAACAGGAGGACGGGGTTCAGTTTGGACAGGAATAGGGTGAGGAAGTGTCACTGGTCTTACTCCATGGGGAACCGGTTCAACTACTGGTCTAGGAAGGGGCCGAGTATTCTGAAGAGGATGTGGCAAAGTCACTGGTCTGACTCCAGAGGGATGGGGCTCAGGTTCAACGACTGGTAAAGGGTGAGGCAAAACGGCTGGTCTAACAGGAGGTACCGGGTCAACTGATGGACGAGGGAAAGGCCTGGTACCTGGAAGAGGCTGTGGTAAAGTGGCTGGAAGAGTGTTAGCTCCTACGGGTCTTCGGTATGGAACATTGTCAGGTAGGGTCTGTACAGGTTGATACTGAGGTCTTTGCAGAGGTCTTGTGTAGGAGCCTTTAGAGCCACCACCATAGCCTAAGGTTGAAACTACAGACAGGCTGAGGAAAGATAAAAGGCAAAGAAAACGCATTTTCATTGCCTTAGGAGTATGTTTCTATACAGCTTGAACAGATGTCTAATATGTACTGAGTCTCCTATCCTCCAACAGAACTATATATTGCCACTTGTCCAAGAGAACGACCGGATGCCACTCCTAAATACAAATATTTCAAAATTTTCGATATCGTGAAGCAGTTTCTCAAGCTTTCCAAAACGTCAACTTATAAATTTGTGCCAAGTTTTATCAAGTGATTGTGTATTTTGAAGAATTTTAC
>JAXCGZ010013609.1:35000-37500 GCA_037179515.1 Halocaridina rubra
AATATGTACAATACGCCAGGTTGGCTGACCATATAACCATTGCTCCTGGGTGTTGAGTCGTAATATGGCACAGCCTTGCATCTCTGGCATCAGAGGTGGGGAGAAAACAAGTCCATCTATGTGTTCCCCTGCATGTTGTGAAAGTCGACTAAATTGTGCAGAAGGGGAGGACTAGGCATTCTCTCCTCTGTATTGCCTTACTATAAGTAACCAATTAACGCGGGGATATTCTAGCAGGAAAGATCCAGCCAGTACTCCAGTAATTGGGTCTCTGAATGTGTGTGGTTGAAGTGAAAGTAAGAGGGAAGAGATAGAGAGCATGTTTGCCAAGAGAAAGACGGATGTGCTTGCACTAAGTGAAACTATATTGAAGGGGAATGGTGAGGTGGTATTTGAGACTTGGTAGGAGGCGAGGATGAGAGGGAGTGGCTCAGTTGATAAGTGAAGAGATAAGTAAGTGTGTGGTGGAATAGAAGGAAGTATTATCTCAAATAATAGTGGCTAAAATAAGACTGAGATGCGAAGTTTGGGCATTGGTGAGCACCTAAGACCCTGGAAGTTGATGAAGTAAGGAAGAAAAGAGCATTTTGTATGAAATTTAACGAGTGTGTGGAAGACTTGAGAATGAATGTAAATAGGGTGTTGATGGGAAATTTGAATGCTAGAGTAGAGAATTAGCCAGTGTATAGTGTAACTGAGAAGTATGGAGCAACTGGTAGGATTTAGAGTGGATAGAAAATGATAGAAATGTACACTGAAAAAGAGATATTAATTCCCATAACTGTATTGGTGGAATGTTTCAGGAAAAGGAGGGTTCCAGTTGGTTAGAGGAGTGCATATGTAGTTCCACTCTTTAAAGGGAAGGAGATAAGTATGAGTGTAGTAGATTAAGAGGAATTAGTACTTTGAGTGCAGTTGGTAAGGTATATGGACGAGTGTTAATTGAGAGAATTAGGAAAGGAGGAAGAACAGTGTGGCTTCAGGAGAAGAAGAGGATATAAGGATAAGGCGTTTGGGGTAAGAGAGGGGTGTGAGAAGCTCTTTCAGAAAGTTATGGACACATTTTAGGCTTTTATGGACTAATACGGAGTGTATGATAGGTATGGCAGAGAGTCATTGTAGAGTGTGTTGCAATTGTATGGAATAAGTATAACAATTTGTGAATGCATTCTAGAAGTTTTGCATGAATAGTAGAGCATGTGTGAGAGTTTGGAATGGTATGAATGATTGCTTTGAGGTGAATCTATGGTTGCATCAAGGTTGTGTAATGTCGCCATGGTTGTGTAATGTATATATGGATGAAGTGGCAAGGAAAGTAAATGCAAAAGTGCTAGACAGAGGCTTGGAATTAATGGATGAGTGAGGATGGTTATGAAAACTGAATCAAAAGCTATTCACAGACGACGCAGTAGTGGTGGCTGATACTGAGCATGAGCTAAATCATTTGGTGACCTAGTTTGTTAGGGGTGCATGAAGAGGGAAGTTGTGGGTGAATATTGGTAAAAGAAAAGTTATGAGATGCACGAGGAGTGTTAATGTTAGCAGATTGAATGTAGGAGTGAATGGGGAGTTGCTTGAAGAAGTTGAGTGTTAAGTATTTGGGGTTGCACACAACAAGGAATGGATGAGTGGATGTGGAGGGAAATCTCAAAGTGAAGGAAGCGAGTAAATGTCGAGTTGGAGCAAAAAGAGTGATGAGAAATAGGTGATTACCTAATTGTGATTACCTAATTGTGTTTAAGGGAAAGAGCCCAAAGCTCGTATCTTCCCGTCTCCTCATCGGTTCCATTTTATACTTAGTGATACTTATCATACCTGTCCTTAAAACTATGCATTGAGATAGCATTAACTACCTCCTCGCTTAGCCAATTCCAATTATCAACTACTCTTACACTGAAAAAGTATTTCCTTACATCCTGCAAAGAAGTTTTCTTACGAAGCTTCAAACTATGACCTCTAGTTCTAGAGCCAGCCATATCAAAATATCGATCCCTATCCACTCTATCATAACCATGAAGGAATTTAAAGACTGTCACCATATCCCCCCTCACTCTTCTAGCTTCGAGTGATGGTAAGTCTAATTCCCTCAGCCTCTCATCATAACTGAGATTGCGTATTTCTGGCACCAGTTTCGTGGCATGTCATTGAACTTTTTCAAGCTTAGCTATGTGCTTTTTCAAGTGCGGATTCCAAAAGGGGGCTGCATATTCGAGTTTTGGCCTCACATAGGTTACATAAATATTTCTGAACATTTCCTTGTCCATGTGCCTGAAGGCTACCCTTACATTTGATAAGAATGCATATGCTGCCCTTACTATGCCATTTATATGTATTTCTGGAGACAAATCTGCCAGTATGTTTACTCCTAGATCTCTCTCATTTCCTGTCTCTTGAAGTTGTACTCCAGCCACCGAGTAGTCAAGCTTGGGCCCTCTTGCACTTGTACCCATTTTCATTACCTTACATTTTGAAGTATTGAATTTCATTAGCCACTTTTGAA
>JAXCGZ010013609.1:42500-45000 GCA_037179515.1 Halocaridina rubra
TTGCATATAATGATTTTTATAGGAACTTGAGCATATGAACGTTCTCCAACTTATATCTAACTTTAATTGTCGATTCCAATTCATCCAGTTCTTCTTTAGGCACAAGACGAGTATTGTCAAAGGTTGGATGTAAAGTCTGGGTGAATTTTTCCAGATCCAACATCACCTGTCCATTTGGTAGGAGGAGAACCAATTCCATATCTTCATCAAGTTGGGTCAGTTCATCAGTCACCTCTGACACTGCCTCATCAACCTTTGAATATGGATGGAGAAAGTGCGAAACATGTTAAAAGATATTAAATCAATTTTAGCCAAAAATATTTTATAAATCACATGACCACAAACATACCGTGCTGAGGAGATATCCTGTATGATGTTTATATTAAATTGAATATACTTGAGTGATCTGAAGGATATGCTATAGGTAAGTAATCTTTTTATCTTTTAAAAGCTCGACAAACTAGATACTAGCATTAAATCTGAGAGATTTCATGAAATTAAAATCGATTCGGAGATCGAAAATTGTGTATTTATTATACTATAAAGACCAGAGGGAACGTTGGAGGGGTCAATGGCTCTAAACAAGGTGCAATTGCCATCAATATTTTTAGAATGGTAAATATATGTGGATTAAAAATATATCTGATAGCAGTGTGAGATTGGAATCTTTCTGTAATACAGCAGAATGGTATTCTATGAAATTGAACAGAAATTTGTATTTGCGTAATATACTGTATTACATATTATTTTTCATGTTACATGCATTGTACTAAAAGTGGTTTCATTAGAGCGCCGACATCTGGAGCTTTCATATAAAGTACGATTTATGTTTCTGTCATTAAATATGACAGAGATCTACTCAATGGCAGGAACAGAACTTCAAGAGACAGAGAATGAGAGAGATCTAGCAGTAAACATACTGGCTGATTTGTCTCCAGAACTTCATATAAATGGCATAGGAGGGCAGCATATGCTTTGTTAGCATATGTAAGGGCACCCTTCAGGCACATTGGCAACGAAATGTTCAGAAATATTTATGTAACCTATGTGAGGCCAAAGCTTGAATACACCCCCCCCCTTTTGATATCCACAATTGAAAAAGCACGTAGTTAAGCTGGAAAAAGCTCAAAGACATGCCAAGAAACTGGTGCCAGAAATACGCAATCTCAGTTATGAGGAGAGGCTGAGGAAATTAGACTTACCATCAATTGAAGCTAGAAGATTGAGGGGGGATATGGTGACGGTTTTTAAATTCCTTCATGGTTATGACAGAATGGAAAGGGCTCGATATTTTGATATGGCTGGCCCTAGAATTAGAGGTCATAGTTTGAAGCTTTGCAAGAAAAGTTCTCTGCAGGATGTAAGGAAGTAATTTTTTTTAGTGTAAAAGTGGTTGATAATTGGAATTGGCTAAACGAAGAGGTAGTTAATGCTAACTCAAACCATAGCTTCCAGGACAAGTATGATAAGTATCACTAAGTACAAAATGGAACCGACCTGGAGACGGGAAGTTAAGAGCTTGGGGCTCTTTCCCGTAAACACAATTAGGTAACTACACACACACACACACACACTTTTTCAGTGTAAGAGTAGTTGATAATTGGAATTGGCTAAGCGAGGAGGTAGTTAATGCTATCTCAATCCATAGTTTTAAGGACAGGTATGATAAGTATCACTAAGTATAAAATGGAACCGATCAGGAGACGGGAAGATACGAGCTTTGGGCTCTTTCCCGTAAACACAATTAGGTAATCACAATTAGGTAATCACACATACACACACAATTAGGTAATCACACACACACACACACACACACACACACACACACACACACACACACACACACACACACACACACACACACACACACACACACACAGAGTGGATAGGGATCGATATTTTGATATGGCTGGCTCTAGAACTAGAGGTCATAGTTTGAACCTTCGTAAGAAAACTTCTTTGCAGGATGTAAGGAAATAGTTTTTCAGTGTAAGAGTAGTTGATAATTGGAATTCGCTAAGCGAGGAGGTAGTTAATGCTATCTCAATCCATAGTTTTAAGGACAGGTATGATAAGTATCACTAAGTATAAAATGGAAGCGATCAGGAGACGGGAAGATACGAGCTTTGGGCTCTTTCCCGTAAACACAATTAGGTAATCACAATTAGGTAATCACACACATGGTTATGATAGAGTGGATAGGGATCGATATTTTGATATGGCTGGCTCTAGAACTAGAGGTCATAGTTTGAAGCTTCGTAAGAAAACTTCTTCGCAGGATGTAAGGAAATAGTTTTTCAGTGTAAGAGTAGTGGATAATTGGAATTCGCTAAGCGAGGAGGTAGTTAATGCTATCTCAATCCATAGTTTTAAGGACAGGTATGATAAGTATCACTAAGTATAAAATGGAAGCGATCAGGAGACGGGAAGATACGAGCTTTGGGCTCTTTCCCGTAAACACAATTAGGTAATCACAATTAGGTAATCACACACACACACA
>JAXCGZ010013609.1:60000-73414 GCA_037179515.1 Halocaridina rubra
ACGTGTTGGGAAAAGTTAGTTGAAGGCAAAGGTTCCTGATAGGGAGGAGGAGGTTTGTTGTGTTGGTGCAAATATTTATTTGAGGCAAATGCATAACATGCATCATATGGGTGTGGAGAGGATGTTGTATTTGGTCCAAAAGGTGGATCCTACCATTCTCAAAGACACAGTCAGAAAGGTGGTGTAGAGCTGTCAACAGTGTCAACCCACTGATCCAACCCCAGCCATCCATCATGCACGAGAGATTACTGTTATAGAAAAATGGAACCTTAAAGCAATTGATGTCACTCATTATAGACAGGTGCCTTATTTATCAGTCATGGATTGTGGTCCTAGTCGTTTTGCAGTCTGGAAGGAACTAAAAAATGAAAATTCCAGAGAAATTTCATCATTGTTGGAAGAAATTTTCTATGAGAGAGGCACGGTTGATGAAATTGTACTGGATAACCGTACAGCATTTCGTTCATCATTACTAAGGCAAGTGTTGGAGAGACATTACTGTACGGTGAAAGCTATTGCTGAGAAGGGGCACCTATCATGAATAGAAGCAGTGTTCTGGTACAATATGACTCCTAGGTCAGGTCAGGTTGAAAAGTCGGTGCCTCAGCATCTTATATTTAAATATAAATGGAGGCATCCAATGATTAAGCCAGAGATTGATAAAGACGAGTCTTCTTCGGTGAGAATAGTCTAGGAGAAACTGCCAAATACACAATGTACAACTAAATGGAAGACAGGCTACATTACTGGAATTTCGTCCAAAAACAATGTGTCTGTAGATGGCATGCCACGTCACATACTTGATGTTAGAAAAGTAAGTATTCCTCAGTCTTCGTCTGAGGGATCAGATGAGGAGGATAGGGTTAAGATACCAAATGAAGACTGGCAGCAAAATAGAGAAGATAGTACATCTTTTGATGTGCATATTTTAACAGATACACATCCCAGGCAAACAAGACAGCGACCTGACTGGTTGGATGACTATGTTTCTGAGTTGGATGACTATATGTCTGCGTGAGATAATTCTGTTGTAAATTTGTATACGTTAATTTTTCGATTTTTTCTCTTTTATTTAGTATGTCATAGATTGTCTTGGTTTTTGTTGGTTTGTGGATTTTCTGTTGTTTCTTAAACTATTTTGTTTGTACTGCTACACAACTTGGTGCGTTGTATGATCTCGAGATCAGAGGGGCGTGTAGTTTAGTAAGTCTAAAAGTAGTTTGGTAGTTTGTGGTAGTTTACGTATGGTGGAGAGTTGCTGGTGCTGAGTTGGGTGAGTGAGTGGTGGTGAGGGATTGGAATTCCAGTCGTTGTGCAGAGAAGTTGTGTTTTTGGTGACGTTTATGCTTTGTTTACCGGCCGGTTTGGTATTTTTGCTTTTTCATTCGTGCTGTCTTTCGGTATTATCGTTATTGCTCGTCGCTCATACTGACTCATCATTGGCGTTATTCCACATAACACATAGTATCAAAGTAAGATGAATTTAATTCAACTTACTTCAAACTACATTTATGATAAAGCTTAGTAATAGGATTCATAAACTTTCAACTTTTAAGAATTGTTTTAGAATTTTTACACTGCATAGTCATGAATTGCTATTACAAACATCAGTTATATGTAACTGTTCAAACTGCCAGTAAATATTGTTTAATTGGAGGATTTTATTGCATTTAGAGTGTATTAAGAGATTCTCTAATATCATTTCGCCTCTATAATTCTGTAATATAGCTAACGCTATCATTTTTGAAAGTCAGAGACAAGTAAATGAGTCTTTGATAAAAAGATACTGTCTAACCATTAATTTCTATTTGTTTTGATCTTATTCGTCTATTGGCTGGTACTTGTTACGAAATCTATCAACAGTAAAAGTACAACGAAGGTTACCGTGGATCAACGAATTGGATTGATGGATGGATTCGGTTTTACGTCACGAACTCCCTTTTCTACTAAGGGCTAGGACGGTTGCCTTCTTGCAAAGGACTTGTTTTGGCAGATGTAATCGTTACCCTGAGTGTATGCCCTTACTAACCTCAGTCCGTAACGGGGCGCGATCCCTCGACCTGCTGCCTCAGAGTTGCGGACACTACCATTTTGCCATGGAGACTACCGTGGATCAACGAATTACTTTGTATAATTTATTTAGTTTTGATGATATTTCGTTTATTGTAGGAGGTTGGCAATACTATATTATATGTTTTCTTTTCTTTTTCAACAGTATGATGATTGAATGGACAAAGAAATCTGCCCTAATCAGACCCGGGGACTAAACAAAGAGAAGCAGATTTGGGACAAAGCAAAAATAAGAAGGGCTTGATAAAGCAATAAAGAGCCAGATTGAAAGAATATTCAGAGTAATGAAGACCTAATAAAGATAAGAGAGAAAGCAAAGAGAAACAGATGTGGAGTGTAATGACTTGTCAGATGTGAAGGGATAATAAGAGATTTGTAACGAATAAGCCAAAATATTCGGTGTAGATATGGGTTCTACTAACAGCTTGATTCAGTACTCTCGGCTTAGAAAACCTCAATACATAACGAGTTAAAGAAAATTGGGCAATACCGTTCCCAAGACAGGAACACTTTCCACACTCAAAATTTAAGCTTTATGTGAGCTTCTACCATAGTAACATTTAAATTACTTTCTATGGAAAATTTGGCTTTTTATTCATATTTCTGCTAATATGGAAATTCTTAAACCCCAGTTCAAATTATATTACTTTTCAATCACAATTCATTCCATAGGAGGCACGTTATAGTTTCCTAACATGTTCTTTATCACCCATACTACTTTAAATTCTTGCTTAAATATAGTCGCAGTGGTTCTCAACCTTTTTTGGCCATCCCCCACCTAAGCATCTCTAAATCCTGATACCCCCCTGGGACACATACACGCGAGCGTCGGGAGGCAGAAAGTACCTTGTGGACTAATTACACATGTACATACGTAACTGAAATTCGCTAAGCGAGAGGATAGTTAATGCTAACTCAATCCATAGTATTAAGGACAAGTATGATAAGCATCACTAAGTAAAAAAATGGAACCGTCCAGGAGACGGGAAGTTACGAACTTGGGCTCTTTCCCGTAAGCACAATTAGGTAATTATACAAAAAATTTCTATGAATGCATACAGTATATTTATATGTATTAACTCGAACACACACTCACACTCACACAGACTCACTAGAAAAAGAATCACTGTCAATAACACATTCTCGACTTCCCCCTCTTAAAAATAAAATTCCCCCTGTGGGGCGTGCACCCCACATTGAGAACCACGGATCTATCTGTATACAATACCCATATTCCCGCTTACAAGGGGGTTGCTGATTCAAAGCAAAATACCTTGAGTATGCGGGAAGAAAAGTACAGAGGCGAGGATTCCCAGTCCCCTCACTCTGCTCCATTTAGTAGACTTTTACTCCCCCTCCCTCCGGGGGTAGAAAAATATCTACGCGTGAAATAAAATTAACTTTATCATATTTCACACAATTTAACAGTATCACCACAATCATACTCACGTGTATAATGCCAACAGATGGTTATATTGGTCTATTGGTAAATTAATGAGAGCTCTACGAAGACAAGCCTCCTCTTCTTTCAGTTGTTCATGTAATCGGTCATAACGACCTTTAGCCCTCCCTTCTTCCCTCCGACTACCTTCTTCCTCTGCCTCAACATGGGAAAGTCGAGCTTCAACCTATAAGTAAATAACGAAAAGAAAAATATCACTAAAAATTCTGAGCATCGAATTCTTATTAAGACCAGCCTTTGGAGAAGTCTCTTAATATAATTTTTTATAGTAGAGACTATTTCCAGAAATTGTTCACTTTTTTCTGAAAAAAAAGATAAATTTTAGGTTCTAAAGATGCATCGGTAACTTTTTCCTTTTGTTGGATACCTGCTGTCGCTGTTGTTCTAGGCCCTCGAGTTTTTCTTGGAGGTCTTGTTGTTTGTGTAAGCGAGCTTTTAGTCTGGATGAAACAAGCTGGTAAAGCAACAGCGCTTCGTCTGTCGACATGCGGCTTTCTATCAAGGAAATCACTTGGCCATCATACTCTTGGAGAAGGCTCTGGAAAAGATATTAGATTACTATCTTTTCTTTATACAGTATATATAACTTATAACCAAGCAACCCTTAGTCTATTTAAAAAGTAAATAAAGGGAAATGAGAGATGAATTGCATTTTATAGTTATTATCACTCAGTAGCTACATTGAGTTACTCACTTTAATTGTGGGTGTGACCCTCTCTAACTGTAAATTTAAGGTGTTGACATGAGCACGACGTTTACGCTGTTCTTCCTCCTGAGCTGCTCTCCACTCTCGCCATGCCCTAGCTTCCGCCCATGTCCAATCTTTGCCCCCACGTCCATCCTACAAAATAAAATGCCCTTAGCAAACTTATCAGCACAACCATCATCTCTTTTCACTTATTTGATAATCTGACAGGACTGATAAGATATAAGCCAAAGAATTTGCTAAATATACCATAGTTACAGAGCTCATAAATATTGTTTTAAGTTGCAATTGGAGATTTTCAGTCAATGATGAAAGAAGTGTAAATAGGATGTACTTCACAATACACATATATGTACATGGCCCTATTTCCCCTTGTAAGGGAGGTGGCCTAGCCCAGAAACAATCATTTACCACAATCCACACATTCATCAACTACTCCTCTTAGCTCCTTGCAGAGCAGCATGCAAATTGGATATCCTTGGGCATAACAGTCACTCCCTTGGCATGAATGGTGCACAAGTTAGTGTCTTCAAAGAGACCACCAAGTAAGCCTTAGAGGCCTCTTGTAAAGCCATGACAGCACAACATAAATATTGTATAACATTATTACAAGAACATCTTGAACTTACTGGTCCTATGGGTGTCTTAGTAGCTTTCTGCTTGTAGGGATGGGGTCCTGCTAAAAATGCCGCCCTTGATTCTGCCCACGATACATCTGACCCAACAGAGGGAGGAACTGTTGGTGTGCGAGCTGAAGATGGGGATTGTCTTTCTTCTTCTCCAGCAACTCGAGATGCTGCTCTGGCAGTACTGGGCGTATTAGTGCCCCCACTCATAATCTCCTCAGTGCTTACCTTCAGGTTTAACAAAATTGATAACGCATATCCCACCAAACTTGTGTTTTTATTTCAGCTCAAAAGGTTAGTACTTATAGGTTATTGCCTTGAAATTTTAGATTTATCATACGGGTTATCATTAATTAGATCCCTATGTGTAGTTTTACTTGTTAGTACATTAGAAAAATCTCATTCTATACCTCGGAATCATCAACTTGGAGCAAGAGCTCTGGCCTCTCCTCTGGCATCCATCTCGGATCGTAATCATCATCATCAAAGGCTTCCTAGGTGTACATGATGAAACTACATTTTTAATTTTCAATCCTCTGTTCTTTATATTTTTTTTTTTTATTACTTTCCCAATTATTTACTTCTATTTTAGATTTTTGTTCAGTCAAAGGATAAATTTCTATATGTTTTCGGTTATTTATGGACTTTAATACATTATTCACTTCACATACTGACCTGTAAAGCACTTGCAGGGCGACCACTGTCTGACATAGATCTACTACTTCCCCCATCGCCTCCTATTCCAATTCCTCCTACACTGAGGCCCATACCTTTTCCAACGCCTTCCTTTCCTCCTTGTTCCTGTTTCACTGCTGCAAGTTCCTCCTGTGGTAGAAGAAGTACTTAGGATACTAGATTAGGTTAGATTAGAATTATTCTTGTCATCTAGCCAACTAAGCTTGTATGTTTACAATCATGCGAGTTTATACCATAAGTAAAGACTGGAAGCAATTTTGAATTACAACAAGCATTGTTTAAGGCCTACAATATTCTTTAGGAGTATGGACAGAAATACTTAACATACAGAAAATACTTTATCATAAATTTTCACATGATTGTGATATTAAAGTAAAGAGCGAAGTATTTATACAACACTTACCTTCAGTTGCCTTTTTCTCTTTGTGAGTCTCTGAACCTCCTCAATTACTTTTCCTTTTCTCTGGTGAACTCCAAAATATTTTGTGTTGAAAGCATCCTTTAGTTTCCTTGTCATAAACTAGATGTGAACAAGTAATAACTGAGCTAGCATTATGACAGAATTATGACGAATAAGTATTATAATTTCTTATATTATTTATGTTTGCAGTAGCATCATTCAACAAGATTGACCATTGTTACAAGTCATATAAAAAAATAATCATTATCTTCTCTCTGACATCAGTTACCTGTATCAGAACCAGCTGTCTTTCAACCCTCTCACGATTGTTGAGTTCCAGTTGTGGGTATAAGAGTTTGCTATAGAGATCTTCATTTAGATCGATATCCTGTTCCTTGCCTGCGCCCTCATTGCCTTCAGCACCACCATCATTTATCTCAGTCCCTGGGGATTTTATTGTCTCTACTGCTTCTTGAACTTTTGATTTACTAGGCTCAGGTGCCGTAATCATTTTCCATGCTCCTTCTTTTCTTTTATGTTTCTCAGCCGGCTCTTCTTTGCTGCAAGAGCTTTCTATCTCACGCAGTCTGGAGTACAATAAAAACAAAGCTGAAAATACGGCATCTACTAAAAAATGCTGCTTCAATCTTGCATTATTATTAAGATAGCTTTTACACTTTATAAATAATTTTCTTCACTTGTCTCAAACTAATGCAACAGTACATATGAAGGTGGATGAGAATTTTTTGTTATAATAATAACCATCGTAATTCGAGCAATGGACTCAGTTTTTTTTTTTAATGATTCTGACACCAGGAAGGAAAAAAAATAAATCTGCCCTCATCGGGCCTGTGCACAAAGAAAACATAGAGTAAAGAGATACAGAGATGGGCAGTGTTGTGTTTTGTCAGATGTGAAGGGAAATGTAAGATGTGTAACGAATATCCAAGAATATTCGGTGCTGATATATGCATAGAAAGAGAACCGTAACTGAAGGAAGACTTAACATCGAACTGTCCTGGACAGTCCTTTACTAGATGTTGTACTTACAGAAAAAAATAGATATGTAGCACAAAAGATATTATGGTCTTTTATTTCATGCACAAGTCATTTTACATTAGAAATCACAGGAAATGAATGGAATATGAGACTAAAATATAATTTTCCCCATTTCTTCCTTCAAGCACTCGCCTGAAAGATACTGCATCCAGTACTCTGCGCCAAGAGTTTTCATCAGGCTTCTTAATTGGATAATTCCTTACGCATATGTCACTTGTAATACACTGAAAAAGAGACAAGATTTTAGTAAAAGACATTGTCACATACAAATACCGATGTCGGTGGTGTTATATATATATATATATATATATATATATATATATATATATATATATATATATATATATATATATATATATATAAAATATATATATATATATATATATATATATATATATATATATATATATATATATATATATATATATATATATATATATATATATATGTATGCATATGTGAAAACATGAATGTGAGTATTTGATTATTTGAGTATTTAATTACATATATTTACACATATGCATACATTTATATATATATATATATATATATATATATATAATATATATATATATATATATATATATATATATAAATATATATATATATATATATATATATATATATATATATATATATATATATATATATATATAAATGCATGCATATGTGTATATATATATATATATATATATATATATATATATATATATATATATATATATATATATATATATATATATATATATATATATATATATATATATATGTAATCAACTACTCACATTAGCATATATGAAAACATGAATCATATTTTACCCCTGATTGGGACTCGAAACTAAGACACATAATTACTGTACCAAGGGGCTATCAACTACACTGCTGGAGGTCTAAAAGAGAAACACACCTTACAGCTTAACTGCTACACTAGGAATGAACGCATTCTATCTGAATGCCTTATTGTTCATATTAAAGCTTCTAACCTCACTCGTGGCTTGTTTTTTGCATTTAATTTGAATCTCAGCTAAATCATTACACTCTCCATCTCTGTTTCTCTTTACTTTATGTATTCTTCGTGCCCAGACCCGATGAGGGCTGTTTTATTTTATTTTTTTTTGGCCCGTCCTGGTGTAACAATAATAATAATAAAAAAATAGGTATTAATAATAATCAAATAAACACATTACCATATGTGAAATCGTGAATCATATTTTACCCCTGACCGGTACTCAAACCAAAATTTACATAATTACTGTGCCAAGGCACTATCAACTACACCACTGAAGGTCTAAAAGAGAAACAAACCTTTAACCTTAACTTCTATATAAACACATTCTATCTGAATGGATTTTTATTCATATTACAACTTCTCCTAACCTCACTCGTTGCATACCTTCCACTGAAATATGCGTTATTCATGCCAGAGGGAAATAGTTCAAGAATGAGTGTAAGAGAGCTAAGGAGTGGTGAGATCAATGCTGGAATAGGAATAGGATGAGAAAAAGCATAATTGCCTTGCAGACCTATTAAAGAGCCAAAAATTATTATGTAAGTAAAAGAAGAGAGGCAGAGAAAGATTATGAAAGAGATATCGCCAGGAAGGCTAAAGAAAATCCCAGGCTTTTCCACAGTTTTATCAGAAGAAAACTTAAGGTCAATTAACAGGTTTTAAAGTTAAAGAGAGAGGAAGGAAGCATAACTGAGATGGATAAAGAGATCTGAGAAGAATTGAACAATGAGTTTCAGTCAGTATTCACAGCAGAAAATGCTCCACCCCCTCAGATTGCAGAGATGGGAGTTCATGGTTGGTATTAGAAAATATTATTTTTCAGCCGCAGAGGTTTGCAAAACGTTGATGGATTTAGATGCCCATAAATCAACAGGTCCTGATGATATATCCCCTTATGAACTTGAGAAATGCGCTAAATCAATATCGGTGGTGCTATGCATCATATTTGAAATATCGCTGAAATCTAGGGAGATTTCAAGATGTTGGAAACAAACGAAAGTGGTATCTATTTTCAAAAAGGGAAGGAGGGATACAGCTCTAAACTACTGGCCTCTTTCCTTAACCAGTATAGTTTGCAAAGTTATGGAGAAGCTATTAAGAAACACATCTCGATTCACATGGAATCCTTCAGCTTTTGTCAGTGAGACAACAAGACACCAGAGAAGGCAGATCAACAGTAACAAACTTATTAGAAATTTATGATGGAGTAAACCGGATCTTACAGGAAAGAGAGGGCTAGGTAGCTTGCATATTTCTAGATTTAAAAAGGCATATGAATACAATCCAACACGGGAGACCTATCGAGAAGGTGCAAGTAATGGCGAAAATATGTGGAAATATATTGGAATGGATTAAGACTTTCTTAGGAGAAAGGGAACAGAGGGTTAGAGTAAGACACTCTGTGTCTGAATGGAGAAGGGCTACTAGTGGGGTTCCACAGGGTTTAGTTTTAGGGACACTTTGTTCCTTGAATACGTAAATGACCCACCAGAGTCTGTAAATTCAATCTTGAATATGTTTGCAGATGATGCAAAGATTTTGAAGAAAGTAACAGACGAGAACAATGGTAGAGAACTTTAGGAAAACCTAAATACTCTGCATGAATGGACTAAAAAGTGGCTAATGAAATTCAATCCTTCAAAATGTAAGGTAATGGGAATGGGTACAAGTGCAGGAAGGACAAAGTTTGACTATTCAATGGATGGAGCAGAATTTCTAGAGACAGAGAATGAGACAGATCTAGGAGTAAGCATACTGGCCGATTTGTCTCCAGAAATGCATATAAATGGAACAGTAAGGGCAGCATATGCTTCCTTAGCAAATGTAAGGGTAACCTCCAGACACATGAACAAGGAAATGTTCATAAATATTTATGTAATCTGTGTGAGACCAAAGCTTGAATATGCAGTCCTCCTTTGGAATTCACCCCTGAAAGCAAATAATTAAGCTGAAAAGAGTTCAAAGACATGCCAAAAAACTGATGCCAGAAATACGCAGTCTCAGTTATGAGGATAGGCTGAGGGGCTTATACTGACTTACCATCACTCGAAGCTTGAAGGGAGAGGGGAGACATGGAGACAGTTTTTAAATTTTTTCATGGTTATGGTAGAGTGGATAAGGATCGAAATTTTGATATGGCTAGCTCTAGAACTAAAGGTCATAGTCAATTAGGTAATTACACACACACACATACACACACATACACACACATCACACACACATATTAAGGGTTGAAAGATCTGAAAGGACTGGTGGAGGGATAGCACTGCTCATAAGTGAAAGGATTCAAGTTGAAGAATTAAACTTTGCTATAGAAAGTGAGTTCAAGGAATTTCTTGTTGCTCGCATAAATACCGGGTCGGAGAGCATTATAACAACTGTTGTATATAACACACCAAGGAACCAGAATAGGCTAGAAGTTTATGAGGAAAGTCATATAGGTACTATTGAAGTCATAAACTCAGTTGTTAACATGGCACAGGAGAGGAAATGTAGGATTTTGATTATGGGAGATTTTAATCATAAAGAGATAGATTGGATAAATCTTGACCCACACAGTGGTGAGGACTCATTCGGGGCAAGATTCCTAGATTGCATATAAGGGAATTTCCTACACCAACATGTAATGGAACCAACGAGGGCCAGGGGTGGGGATGAGCCATCATTACTTGATCTAGTATTCACAGATAATGTGTTGGATATTGACAAATTTGAGTATGAACCACCAATTGGAAAGAGTGACCAATGTGTGTTGTTGATGGAGTATATCATTGAAGATATTCTGCCTGAGAGTAGAGGCACTGAGGACATGAGGAGGAACTATCAGAAAGGAGATTACATCAAAATGAATGAGCTTTTTGCAGTTATTGACTGGAGAACCTTATTTTACAACAAATCTGTACAAGAAATGTATGACATCTTTTGTGAGAAATATGGGAAGATAGTAGATTGCTGCATACCTGTCACCAAAGTAGGGGTAATTCATGCCAGAGAGAAAATGGTTCGATAATGAGTGTAAAAGAGCTAAGGAGTGTAGAGACATATGCTGGAAAAGGTATAGGAGGAGAAAAAACATTAATGCCTGGCAAACCTACAAAAGAGCAAGAAATGACTAACTAAGTAAAAGAAGAGAGGCAGAGAGAGACTATGAGAGGGACATCACCAGGAAGGCTAAAGAAAATCCTAAGCTTTTCCACAGCTTTATCAGAGGAAAACTGAAGGTAAAAGAACAGGTTTTAAGGCTAAAGAGAGCAGATGGAAGCATCACTGAGACGGATGAAGAGATCTACAAAGAATTGAACAAGGAGTTTCAGTCAGTATTTACTGTAGAAAATAACCCACCCCCTCAGATTGCAGAGATAAAAGCTCAAGGGCCGGTATTAGAGAATATCAACCTTACAGCCACAGAGGTATGCAAAGCGCTGATGGATTTAGATGTTCATAAAGCTATAGGTCCTGATGACTTATCCCCTCATGTACTTAAAAAATGTGCATAATCAATATCAGTGGAACTAAGTATCATATTTAAAAAGTCACTGGAGTCAGGGGAGATTCCAAGATGCTGGAAACAAGCAAATATGATACCTATCTTCAAAAAGGGAAGGAGGGATACGGCTCTGAACTATAGACCAGTTTCCTTGACCAGCATAGTTTGCAAAGTTATGGAGAAACTACTAAGGAAACATATCTCTCTTCACTTGGAATCCTTCAACTTTTTGTCAGTGAGGCAACATGGCTTCAGAGAAGGTAGATAAACAGTAACAAACTTATGAGAATCTTATGATGAGGTAAGCAGAATCTTACAGGAAAGAGAGGGCTGGGCAGATTGCATGTTCCAAGACTTCCAGAAAGCATTTGACACTGTTCCACATGGGAGACTTATTAGGAAGCTGCAAGCAATGGCTAGAATAGGTGGAAATGTCTTGGAATGGATAAAAACTTACTTAGAAGGAAGGGAACAGAGGGTTAGAGTAAGACACTCAGTGCCTGAATGGAGAAGAGTTAGTAGTGGAGTTCCACAGGGTTCAGTTTTAGGGCCACTTTTGTTTCTTTATATGTAAATGACCTACCAGAGTCTGTAAATTCATTCATGAATATGTTTGCAGATGATGCAAAGATTGTGAAGAAAGTAAGAAACGAGAACAATGGTAGAGAACTTCAGGAAGATCTACATAGGCTGCATGAGTGGTCAGAAAAGTGGCTAATGAAATTCAATACTTCAAAATGTAAGGCAATGAGAATGGGTACAAGTGCAAGAAGGCCCAAACTTGACTACTCGGTGGGTGGAATACAACTTCAAGAGACAGAAAATGAGAGAGATCTAGGAGTAAACATACTGGCAGATTTGTCTCCAGAAATACATATAAATGGCATAGTAAGGGCAGCATATACATTCTTATCAAATGTAAGGGTAGCCTTCAGGCACATGGACAAGGAAATGTTGAGAAATATTTATGTAACCTATGTGAGGCCAAAACTCGAAT
Source organism: Halocaridina rubra (assembly GCA_037179515.1). Classification (NCBI taxonomy): domain Eukaryota; kingdom Metazoa; phylum Arthropoda; class Malacostraca; order Decapoda; family Atyidae; genus Halocaridina; species Halocaridina rubra. The sequence goes on from JAXCGZ010013609.1 coordinate 72,513, forward strand.
ATGCAGCCCCCTTTTGGAATCCGCACTTGAAAAAGCACATAGCTAAGCTTGAAAAAGTTCAAAGACATGCCATGAAACTGGTGCCAGAAATACGCAATCTCAGTTAAGATGAGAGGCTGAAGGAATTAGACTTACCATCACTCGATGCTAGAAGATTGAGGGGGGATATGATGACAGTCTTTAAATTCCTTCATGGTTATGATAGAGAGGATGGTGATCGATATTTTGATATGGCTGGCTCTTGAACTAGAGGTCATAGTTTGAAGCTTCGTAAGAAAACTCCTTTGCAGGATGTAAGGAAATAGTTTTTCAGTGTAAGAGTAGTTGATAATTGTAATTGGCTAAGCAAGGAGGTAGTAAATGCTATCTCAATCCATAGTTTTGAGGACAGGTATGATAAGTATCACTAAGTAGAAAATGGAACCGATGAGGAGACGGGAAGATACGAGCTTTGGGCTCTTTCCCGTAAACACAATTAGGTAATTACACACACACACACACACACACACACACACACACACACACACACACACACACACACACACAAGCACACACACACACACACACACACATACATATATATATATATATATATATATATATATATATATATATATATATATATATATATATATATATATATATATAAATATATAAGTTTTTTTTAGTCACTCTGAGGCGTCAGGTCGAGGGTTCGCGCCCCTTCACGGTCTGAAGTTAGCATGGGCATGCACTCAGGGTAACGATTACATCTGCCAAAACAAGTCCTTCGAAAGGAGGCAACAGTCCTAGCCCTTGGTTGAAAGGAGAGTCCGTCACGTAAAACCTGAGCAAACAATCATATATCCAGTTTTTAGATAGGCACAAGCAAATGTTAAGTTTTGTAATCAGTCTCTCTCTCT
>JAXCGZ010013610.1:0-35000 GCA_037179515.1 Halocaridina rubra
ATATATATAGTCAGCTCCAAAATATAAGGTGCAGGTGAGCACACGATGATGATCAGTTAAGTGAATGAAGGAAACATAAGAAACACAATTGCTATTCCTATGCTTTACCTTTTATTCCTTTGAATATCTCCTCCTAGTACTTTGTGGGGTTTCCTTTTCGTTGTAAAAATTCATAAAGTCGCTTAGGAACACTGTTTGCTAGTGTTTGTAGCAAGTCAAGTGGCAGGTTTACCCACAAGTGATGGCAAAGCCATTTCAAGCCTAGCAACAGTTGAGGTGTCCATTTCCCTTAATTTTCGATTCATACATGACCTCTTTGGTTCCCAATGCTGATATTTCTTGCAAAATTCTACCCTCAATTTTTTCTACCTTTGCAAGAGGCCTGGTTTCCTAAGAGCATGAAATCTGTGGCATCCGACATCGCCATGGATACAGTACTGCACTGTCCGTAACGATACGTGCTGTATAATGTTGCTGTTAATTTTCTTCACTTCGTTCGCTGTGACTGAGGGCTGGGTGTCAACTAGTCTCTTGACAATGCTCGCTCACTCTCCTTTGTGTTATAATTTTGGGTCTTCCAGTCTTAGGCTTGGCAACGGGAAGGGACTGTCGACCTGTGTCCCAGTATTCCTTGGTGAGGCGATGAACACTACGGAGGCAAACACCCGTGTCCCTTGATATTTCCTTTGCGGTGAGGCCCATGTTGAAGAGAGCAATGATTACTCTGACATCTTCTTTGGTGGTCTGCCTCTTTGACATCACGAGTTAGGAATAAAACACACACAGTCCACAACAACACGGAGGATTAAAAAACACGCTCTGAGGGAGGCGCGGCACAGTTAAACATGAAAAAAAATAACGGACAGATAATGGGCAACTCTTAATTCATGGCGGTTGAGTCAGCCGAGTGTCCTACCTGATGTACTATGACACTTAACGCCACAATGACTCGCAACGGGAGAAGTTACAGAGGCACAATGGATTATAGTAGCAATCACGGAGCTGACGCTCCTGCGCCTTATATTTTGGCGCTGACTGTATATATATACAGTAAATAAATATATATATATATATATATATATATATATATATATATATATATATATATATATATATATATATATATATATCTCTGGCTAAAGGCACAACAAAGTCTCTCATTACTTTGCATAAATAAAGAGGGTAATATATCAAACTGCATGTACATAATGAATATATTTTCCATTTAATTCAAACTCGTAGAGTCATTATCGTAGCGGTTCTGCATTTCATTAACTTACCTTGTAGCAGCGTTCAAAGTCTCCTTAACTCCCAAATCAAAAATTATGGGGTACTGTATTTGTAAAAAGACAACTTAAGGTTTTGCAAACATGCTAACGATGCTATTTTCAAAGAAGTAAATGATAATTTTAAAAGTTTTATAACTTCTGCGTACATGTGTTTCGGAGCACACCATGCATCCGAAATAGGTACCTACACAACATTCGAACGAACCTTTGTGGCACTTATTTTATGTATGGGGTAAGTCTTTCATTGATTTTGATATTGCACTTCATTATGTTCACGATATAAAATGACCAAGATATAATCATATCATTCAAGTCATAATAAGCATAATTTCCCTTGTTCCATATTTTGGATCCTAAATCAGCTCCATCCGAACCTTGGCAACACTGAGTGCTAACAGGGAAATCCCCTATTACTGCAGTACAACTGAACCTGATGCTGACAATAAAGAATATTTCATCTCATATTTTAGGAATTTTTTTCAATAAAAATTTATACTTCTCTCATTATGGGTGACTAATGAGGTTGAGTTCCCTGGTAAATGGGTAATGTAGCATAGATTATCAATCAGGCTAACACGCATCTTTATCCGAAACACTCATTTCTTATCCCTGTCCCTATTACTGTCACAAATGTGGAATAAACTTAAAGGTAACAAAAGAATTATGATTATACTAAACACACTTCCTTGACGATGAGCAAAGTAAATGCTTTCACGGTATTAACAACCAGTAAAGTCAAGCTTGTCTGTGCATCAAACAACAGTATCAGGTAGTTAAGTGGACAGTTTTTAAGAGAAAATCCAGTACTGCAATTTCAGAAAAAATCCAGCTTGTTGTATATCACAGTCTTAAACTGCATAACATATCTTAAATACGCCAATCTTGATTAAAACAAGATTCTACAAAGCTGTTACAATACTTTTAAACTGTACACAGAGGAATACTCTTACGAAAGTTCTATAAACAACCAGGTTTTGTGTAAAAATACTACTACTACTACTACTAATTATAAAAATAATAATTAATAATCAAAACAATAAGAAAAACAGCTAATAATAATAATAATAATAATAATAATAACAAATATTCTTTATATTACGAATTGTTACATTTTCACCTTGATGAAATGAAAAGTACTTATATAATAATCAACAATCAGTACATCTGTTAAGAATCGGTTCCAGCAAGACTACGTAATATTACAGTACCCCATACACAGACTACATACGTCTACCGCTTCCGAAAGCAACGTGTGAATTCATACCAAACCACATGTATAATTAATCAATGGAGAATGCGTATTACAATTTTCAGTTGTTTTGTCAAATGTTAAGTCAATTTTAAATTTATGGAATATCTCAACATCGCATAAACACGTTTCCATGAAAAAGTCTTAATTTCTCAAATTCATGTTCATTCTAAATAAGTTCATATCAATATACTATATGCTACAAATTTAGGAGCAGAATCAAATTCAAAAGGACTCTCTGAATTTAAAAGAATTAAAAAAAGGTAAATAAAATAATCATATCTGAGCATCAACACCTTTGTTGCAAAAAGTAATAACTAAATCAATAACTGCTTACATGCAGCAAAAGATGTGTTCAACAGAGTATGAATTTTGAACATGATTCCTTCCGTTCACTTAATAATGCTAGGCTGCATACTGACATAAACACTAACTGTATATGGTAAACATGATGAAATTTATTACAATGCTATGTAAGATTTAATAGTGCAAAGAACATATCAATAAATTAGTGTAAGTTCAGATGCAGTCTGCAAAATATATATATATATATATATATATATATATATATATATATATATATATATATATATATATATATATATATATATATATATATATATATATATATATATATATATATATATATATATATATATATATATATATATATATATATATATATATATATATATATATATATAAAAGATTCAGGACAAAAATATGATACCAATTAAAATATAAATAGAGTAATGACAATGCATGCACACATCTTACTAACACTTTGCACTGACTATAACTGTCATGATAAACCATGAAACATTTTTGTCATCACGATCATAATCACATCTTCTGGCTACTCCCGTCAAGGATTGCCCGAGAGAGTCAACTGCCTCCATAACACTGAATCTCCTGCGTCCTCCTCCATCAAAACACACGCCCTTAAATCCCCCTTCGCTACATCCATAAAACTCCTCTTCAGCCTACCTCTACCCCTCCTCCCTGGCACTTCTATCCTCTTACTCCCAACATACTCATCATTCCTCCTCATAAAGTGCCCACATCATCACAGCCAAGCTTCTGTAATGCAAGTTTCATGTCTCCAAACTGCCCTACCTGCTGCCTCTTTTACATACTCATTCTTTATCCAGTCACTTTTGTGAATACTCTCCAAAACAAAAGGATAATATTCAAAGCAACAAAGAAACAAAACAAACTCAAATAAATAGCACACATATCATATAACCTCATGTCACAAAGTGGCTTTCATCCAGCAGAAAAGAATTTCACTCTCCAATGTCTTTTACAGCATCTCTGAGCCTAAAACAATAAGGCATAAGACAGAAAAGTTTTTAAAATGTCAAGTCAAGGAAGGTCCATAACCCTCATATGGAATGTGAAGTAAATATGTGACAGCCAGTTGAAAAGCAGGTGACGTGTGAAATTGTCGTGATTTTTTTTTTTAGAGCAGTGTCATGACATCCAAAAACCCAAGCCTTCCACAAACCCATCTCTCCAACCCTTCTCCTCCCTTACTGATACTCAATAAAGCTATCATAACCATCATATGCCAACAAAACAAACTGCAGTGGAGGCATCACACATACTGCAATTGCCTAGGTGGCCAACACCTCTCCCAGGGTCAGCTGCCCTTATAGCAACCTTAAACCACTAATAAACTGCCTAACTTAGTTGTCCCAGCCAATCTATAAGACCAACTAAATAAAGGCGATCCCAACTGAATAAAGTAAATCAAACCTAATATGGATAAAGTTATAAACACTTATTGATACTACAAAATACTAATTTATATTTGCTTTATCCTTTCATCAATTTTTCCAATGAATGAAAAGATATAGTGCTTTTAATCTTACCACCACTTCTCTGCTGTTTCTTTCTGCAGGAAGTTAATAATTTACATTTAACAGCCTACAATCCCTAAATGCTAACCCTTCATATCTAGTATCACAAAGGCTATTATGTATATTCTATATTTGAAATATACAGGATGCATTACGAGTTAGCACAGTGGTTAGAGCACTCCACTAGGAAAGTGACAAACCAAAGGTTGAGCCTACCAAGGTGCATCAGGCAGGGCATCCAGACATTTATTCCCCAGCTCTTAACCCACCTGTGTCCAGGCCCTTCATGAGAATAAATAGTAACACAATTAACGGTAAACAAACAACAATGCAAGTGGTCTGTTTACTATTGGGAATATATTCGATATTAATACACAGGCTGAAAAGAGATCAAGATTGAAGGTAAAACCTAGGCAACATTGCTCAAAACAGTACCGTAGTCCGTAGTACTAGGAAAGACGGGATGAGGGTCCTGTGTAAAAAGCCTCAAAGACTAGGCTTAAATTTTATAATAAAACCTCTGTAATGCAAGGCTCCGAGGGGAAGAAGGTCCTTAGTAAAATTATTGTAATACTGGGCTAAAGAGGAATAGGGATCACAGTAGGGCCAAGTTAATATTACACTAAGTAGGGATGATGGTCGAAGAAAAGGCACTTTAATATTGAGTAAAGAAAGGATGAAGGTCCTACATAAAGGCAATGTACTCCTAAGCTTCAATGGAATACTGATTCTAGGTATATGCAATATAGTACTTGGCTTACAACTAAGCTTTGAAGGGATGAAGTTTTCAAATTAGAGCACTTTAGAAATAGGCATAGGAATTGACAATGCTTCTAGGTTATCATTAACAGACAACAGCATGTTACCGCTTCCCAATTTTTATCACTATTAATTCCCAATTGAATAAGGGTAGACACACAGGCTAGAGTTAGGGAAGTAAGACTGGACGCAATTCCTAATGCCCACCAGCGAGCTCGACCGTGGGTGTCAGAACCCCTACTCGAGTGCTTTGACCACTGCCATCCCCAAACTACAGTAAATATATCAGAACATAATACACACTTGGTTTTCTTTAGCCATACCCTCCTAATCTCCAAGAATGTAATTCACATAAGAAGTTAGGTACAGTATTTTGCAAATGTTACTCAAGCTCTAAAACTGATATCATGTTACTTAATATTATCAATGACTCAAAACTTTCACTCTCTCTCTCTCTTCATTATCCCATTTCTATTTCATTCAGCTTCACACACTAACAGCTTTTATAAACCTCATCAAAAAAAAAAAAAAAAAAAAAAAAAAAAAAAAAAAAAAAAAAAAAAAAAGGGCAAATAATTTAATTAGCATCATATTCTGTACAAGACAGTGGGTCTCAACCAATCGATATCCCAAAATTGGGTTACTTCATTACTTTGATATTTTGCTGTTGGACTGCAAATAAAAAAAAAGGTTTAGATTTTCTCTAACTGTTAAGTGTTTAATATATTCCACAAAACTTACTGAACAACTTGATTAAATACGCAATTAAAAGGCTTGAGATTCAATGATTAAATTGAGAATGAGAGCAAACGGTTGAGAACCACTTGTGTAAAACTTTGGACAGGAACACTCACCATTTGCTGGGCCTGAGAAGGATCAGAAGGCTGAGGGCTTCCTTCACCACCATAGTTTTCCATGGCTGCTAAGTCACCTCCACTTAGCCACTGAAGTTGACAAAAAAAAAAATTTATTATAATTATACACCTTGTCAAGCCACTATATTTAGTGGTTTTACAATACTAATCAGGATAGATGGCTAACTTTCATGAATAATGTTCACTGTTAGACATCTCTTTAAAATAAGCTCCGAGAAACTAGAACCTCCCTAAACTCAGCTCTATATCTAATTCTGTACATAAGAAGGCTACCAGTGTTTAATATCTTATATATTAAACCCATGAGATGGACTGTTTACTGTTAATAATCAATCTGAAAATGGTCTATGTACCCATAAAGTATTGCTTTAAGTGTTCAAAATCAATACTGAAGACAATATTGGGAGACTTATTTCACCCAAAATATATAAACTGACCAAAAAAATCATGAAACTGACCTCATGGATTCCTGAGGGACCAGCCAGGGCTTCTGCAGTAGATTCAGAGGGCATCTGACCGCTCGAATGCGAGTAGTCATCTTGGTCATTGAGAGGCAGGTCCACACTTTCCTCTAAGTTGTCTCCTAAAGGCTCGTACGGTATCTCCGTTTTAACGGGGTTCCCTCCGGTGTCTGAGGGTTCATCCATTACCTCTTCCTTAATGCACAACATGTCTTCCTTTGCATCCTACAGAAAAATTTACATACTCCATAAGGTAAATTATATAAATTGAAAGCTTATGCACGTGCTCAAAGAAATAGGTATGCTACATGAGGATATCTATAATTTCAAAGCACACCCCTTGCAGATCTATAATTTCAACGCACAATCCCTTGTAGAATGCCCAACTTATGCTCAATAATGCATAGTTTAAAAATGTCATCTATTGCATTAAAAAAAACAATGCTAACTTATGCTAAATTGAAACTTGAAGGGTACACAATTTTATTAATGCTGATTAATACTATCTGCATAGCTCATTACTAAATCATTCCCTTCTAAAACTCTAAATTGTAAAAGCAAAAAGTTTAAATATTCAATATTTTTAAAATATAATCAAAGATGAAAATATATGTCATTATAATTTTTGTTAGCATTCCAATACAAATGAGCTGGGTATAGTTATATTTATGGATATAATCAGTCCTCTAATCCCCTCTCTAGAACTACCCACAGAGGAAAGATTATAATGATCACATCTTGAAATTGAGAAACAGATATCAGCTAATAGCATACATAAATAAACAAATGGCGATATAGAACTAAATTTAGTTCAGAAAAACAGGGCAAGCGTTCAGTATTACCAATTCCAGCACAATTTTTTTTTTCTCAAGTCCATTGACATGGCGTACACCAATACAAGAGTATTAAAGTTATAATATACCTTAGAGGAATTCATAGTAGGATCTGCGGAGGGTTGCCGTTGTAAACGATCGCTTTCCATACTTCTCCCTTCGGTGTTCACCACACTTTGACCTGGGTCTGTAAATCCTCTATTATCATCATCTGAACTTTCTCTAAAGTCCTTACTGAGGTAATCACTGGTTTTAATTTCCTGTATATCATCATCGTCTCTATTACCAGCAGAAACAGCAGTTGCCCGAGACGAGAGAAGGGGCTCCTCTCGTCTTCTTCTCTTACGGTAAGGGCTAGCTCTATCCTCGCCGTGTTCGGACAAATAAGACGATTTACTAGTTCTTTCGCCCGCGTTTCCACTGTTTTGGCCACTACCGCCCCTTTTTTCACTCGGAAGTTCGTCGGGCACGGCTAAACCTTTTATCTGTAATAGTTCCGCCACTTTAATTAGTCTAGCCAAGTCTTTCTGGGCTACGGAGACAACACCCGCATACATATAACTTAAGATTGCTTCGAGTTCGTATTTTCTTACATCTTGTAACAACACAATGGGATGCTTCCCAGCACTTGTGAGTTCAAACATCTCTTCAAAATATTTGCTACAGGTAGAGAGCACTATTCTATGAACTGGGTAAAATTTGCCTTCGCATGCCACTGTCGCATCCGCGTATTTGTCCTGTTCAGAGGGGGAAAAAAAAAAACGAAACGACAATTAAACAAGATGGTACAAGCCGACCGTCAATAAGATACGTATTTTTTACTTATTTCCAAGGGCTATAACTAAGATAAATTTATGTATATACCAGGTTAACTGAATGTAAGCCAATGCTACATACACTTAAATACATCAGAAATACCAGAGAAAGCATAGAGACTCAGAAAATATCACTTTTGAATCTTACTACAAGCAAATGTTGTGACGCTGTATGTGATAACTTCAAAAATATGCATATTCTCAAGCTATATATACAAATCCATTCTTAGACGATATATACAGTATATGAACTTGAATATTTCAAAAGTAAATAACTAATTAAAGTGACAAGACAAATACTAAATGCAAATCTTTACACATAATGGTTGAACAGAATAGAAAAATGAAGGGCATTGCTTTCCACATCATAAAATCTAATCAAGTGCTGTGCTCACCTTTAACCGTATATGGGATAGCATGTGACAAAACGTAGAGGCGTGGTTATTCCACGACAGAGCTAGCATTCCATCTGCCATGGTTGCTGTAGTTGCTGTTCTGTAAAGAAAAAATATTGCTACCTTATTAAAAATAATTAAAACAAATACTGTATATATATTAAACAAGGAAAAAATTAGTTACCTAAAAATAATAGATAAAGCAAATAAGTAAGAGTAATTACTGAAAACTACAGCAAGTTAAAATACAGTCAGAAGTGGTATACAGGTAGCCGTCGACTATAACCGGGATTGGTGCAAGTCTTCCTATGTGAGCAAATTTGGTCACAAGTTGAAACAATAAATTGAAAGGAAAATGATAGCATGGGGATACAGTGCCGTGCATACTAACAGCATATCATCTTAAAGTCATATTGTTGGGTCTTTTTTTAACTTTTATAGCACCAGTTTTTTGGTTCGTTCTATTTTATTATAGCCAATTTATGAAAATTTCCTCTAGTGAAGTAATGTTACCATGAAAATGAGGCATATAAAATGTCGTACACACTGTGCATGCAATAGCCAGTCATGTTAGACCAGTAGCTCTCAAATTTTCTGATATCGTTAACCTGGCAGTGCTGTGATAAATCACCACTACCTCTACCCCCCATTCCTCTTCAGTTATGTGAAATTAAAGGAAAGAAAAATATTGGTATATTTCATTATTAATGCATTTTATATTAAGAACTTAAATTTACTTAAGGCTGGTTCTTGATGTTTTGCTCGTTTACATCACAAAGACTCTTCATGACATTTGCATTTTCTTTCGGGCTTATATTAATTCAAGAAAACTAATGTTGGGGGTATAACTTGCATAATTACATATGTTAAATATTAGTTTATTTACTTCTGTATTATTAATTAATTTATTTATTTATTTATTTATTATTTTATCAATTTACTGAAATTCACCATTAATTTTAGAAGTGCCTCATGACCCCAGAGAAACAGCTTCATTACCGTCAAGATAATTAACTGGGGGTAGCCAGTTATGAATACTCATATTACCTATCTTTGAAGTAAATAATTCCTAGTACCAATATGCCATAAATTTTTACAAATAGATGCCTAATTAGATGAGACCATTAACATTATACCACTCAGTCATGAAAGCTTTGTCGAATAAAAAGTATTCAGTTTAATAAGAGCTTTAAACTTGGTCATACTTTATCTTACGTTTCACTATGGTACAAATATACGTCATTTATTGTAAAAATCTTGATTCCATTAGGTTCGCTAGTGATAAGCTCACCTCATGTACCATAAAATCACGCTTACATCATCCATGTACCAAAGCCATATTCCCCCTTATAAGGGGGGTGGCTGAGTCAAAGAAAATACTTTGACTTTTGTGGGAAGTACATACAAAAGAGAGGAGTCCCAGTCCCCTCGCTCTGCCCCATTTAGTCGGCTTTTACGACACAGGGGAACACGGAGGAAGTATTCTCACCCCCTCCTCAGGGGGAATACATCAGGTTAAAGTAAATAGCAATCAGTACCACAGCATTACCTATCATTGAGTTAAATCATGAAATCTCAAGTTGTGTAAAACATCCTTTTTCTTTTCAGACCTATTTACATAGGTTGTCTGGTGCCTTTTGCAAGCTCAGTGGATATAGTGCACGACTCCACTCTAGGAATCCTGGATTCGACTCCAAATTGTGGCTCATGCAGTTTCTCTTTGCCAGAATCATTTGGAATATGAAGGATAAGGATAAAATAGTATTGTCCTCTCAGTGTGTCTGAATCCTCTTCTTTTATTCTCATAAGTGTTTTTATTTTTTAATAAGTTCTTTATATAACGAGATTTAGCATACATTACACTAAGAAAACAAACCTTGCATGCTATAAAAACCATTGCACTAAACAAAACTTCAAATTATTTTAAGCTTTGGTTTGCGGTTTACTGAGCTTGAACTTAACACGTTTTTATCATCATTATACGATGGAAAACTAAGCACCGAAATGAAACCACAATTGCTATAGCAAATCGCAATCATATAAATATTCCAAAGTGATAAAAAGATTTCATGTAATGCACAAAACACTATAAATAGATGTAAAAATATGAAAATTCTATAAACTTGAAAATGATAAAGATACTGATGCAGAAATATCTTCCCTTTTCAAATCAAGGGTGACAGTTTTGAGGCCAGAAAATGCAGTTGACATAAGTCAGCAAACAAAGTATTATATTAAATTATTTAATATCCAAAATTATGTCCCAAATCTACATAAATTAGCAAGGGTAAATAACAGATTCTCTTGGAAGATTTTTTTTTTTTATAATTCTAACAGTACATCTCTATTAGGCATGGGCAACTTTTACCCTTGAACACAATATACACTACTTATTTGTGGGCCTAATCTTTAGTTGGGTTCATATGTAATAAGTATACATTTTCCGTAGAAAAGAATGGCTGCATAATTTGTCCGCAGGAAAGAATGACTTATACATATGTAGTTGATTGGCCCATGGCACAATCCGCCCGTTGTGATACTACAGCTGAAGGCTTTATGAACTTAAAAAGGGCTGTCTAGGGAAATTCGAAGTTAAGTCTTCCTCAAGTAACGGTTTTTCTATGCCTACATCAACACCGAATATTCGTTCACATCTCTTATTATCCCTTCACATCTGACAAGTCACAGCACTCTCCATTTCTTAACTTTGTTTTCTTCGTACCCATGCCTGAAGAGGGCAGTTTTATTTTTTATTTTTGGCCCGTCCTGGTGTCACTCATAAAAAAAAAACCACACACACACAGGAAAACCATTCCAACTTCTAGTATTTGTGTCTCTCAGAGCATGAAAAGTATAAACTCCTGATCAAAAAACACATTTATTATAAAGTATATAGAAAACATTAAACACTTTGTCCCTGGCAGAGATTTAAATCAAGAATACATATGCAGTGTGCCAAGGCACTGTTACTTGCAGTGGCAAACCTTCCTCTTTTAACTTTTTTTTAATGCTCTTGTAAGATACAAGTACATGGTCAGTATTTTCACATCGTTAATTTCAGATTAAAACGACAACGCAAATGAAGTTTATATGCGTGACAATCAAAATTAAGTAAATCTAACTAGCTTAACTAGAATAAAAAATGATACAAATTATTTTTACTCACATTATACTATGACAAATGCAAAGCCAGAATTGATATGAATACTGAAATGTTAGTTTTAAATTATCAAGGCGAAGCGTCATTGTTGGTCATAGATTCCGCTGAAATTGAGACACATGGGGGGGTATGCATCCCCCTAATATTTAGTAAAGAGACATCGCCAGTGGGCGATTTGAAGTCTATATAAGGGGGGATAATACCAACACGGTAAAAAGCTGTAATAATCGATCGCTTGGTCCATTATTCTTATGTTGAAGCTTATGTAAAGACATAATTAGACACTTAAAAGTGTTGCTTTTAATCATTACCAATGTAAAACAATAGACTTCGAGCGTCGTTTTCGTTAGAAAAGTCTTCTTAAGTATTTACACCCACCCGGTATATAATAATAATAATAATAATAATAATAATAATAATAATAATAATAATAAACCATTTATTTCCCATATGCAATGGGTATTCTGTTACAAATCTAGGAGTACACTTATAACTAAATGTTGCCTGGTTTCTGTTCAGTTATCCATCCTCAGAACGTCAGCCGCAACCTCCCGACTGTGGTGCTCAGCCAAACAAACAACAAACAAACAAAAACATTTATTTCCATTTTGTACAATGGTTATTCAACATTAATAGTAACTTATAAGTAGACATGTAATTAAACTAACAAATAAGAGGGTTAGACATATAGTTAAATTAAATGTAGCTTTCATAGAAAATAATAATGCTGTAATAAAAATGTTACAATAATGTTAATAATAAAGTAGTAAGTATGCCACTAGATACAGGATCGTTATTATCGGCATCATTTCCATATTTGTTTCCTTACAATGAGAATAATTAGTTCTTAATGAGCAGCAACTATTTGTCCAAAAGAAAACTGTATAGTTTGCCTTTGAAAGCTGTGAAAGAGGATGCATTTTTAAGATGCTCTGGAATATTATTCCAGAGTGTTGGCCCTTTGATAGTGATCATCTTTGAACCTGCTTGTGTTTGTTCTGTGAATAAAGAGCTCACTGCTCTGTCTTGTGTTGGTTCCCCTTATATCCCTGACTGTTTTTAAATCAAATAGCCAGCTAGGATAATGATGGTCCAAAATTTTGAATACAAAAACATAAATAGCATAAGCGACCTTATTTTCTGCCCGCAGCCACCCAAGTTTATTGAGAGCTGGTGTGATGTGGTCGTATTTTCTTATTCCTCCCAGGGCAACTCGAGCTGCAAAATTAATAAGCTTCTGTATTCTGTTTATACGAGTCTTAGTGGTAGCTCCCCAAACAGTTGTGCAGTAATTAATGTGACTTAGGGCTAGAGATTCAACAACAGTTATTCGAGTGGTAGTCTCAAAATTGTCTTTTATACGTGATAAGTACATTAATGCTCCTGTAACCTTTTTGCATACTTTATCTATGTGGGAATCAAACAACATGTGGTTATCAAAGTGAATTCCTAGGTTTTTGACTGTTTTGCTAGGTGTAATAATATTGTCGCAAAAATTAATTGTTGTGTTTTCTGGAATTTGTGCTATGTGGAACCTTGAACCAATAAATATGCACTGTGTTTTACTTTCGTTAATTAACAGCCCAATTTCTTGGAAATAGGTTTTAATTTTTGACAGTGTTTTCTGCTCTTAAAGTTAGCTCTGGGAGATTATTAATATCACCACTAAGGAGTAGTTGAGTGTCATCTGCATATTGTATGACTAGACAGTCAGAAATGAAAGAAGATAGATCATTTACGTAAATGGAGAAGAGGATAGGACCAAGTACTGATCCCTGTGGAACACCAAATGATACATTTTTTGGCACAGAGATAATGTTGTTAAGACGTATGGACTGTTTACGATTAGATAGATACTCGCTAAACCAGCTTGGATCAATATTTAAGTTAATACATTTACTTAAAAGAATTTCATGGTTTACACTGTCGAAGGCTTTTGATAAGTCTAATAATACGAGGAGATATTTTTTTCATATCTATATTATTATATATACTATTCGTAACTTTAAGCAGTGTAGTTTCCGTCGAGAGTTTTGGTCTGAAACCATGTTGGCTAATCGTTAGTAGTCTATTTGATTCTAAATATGACATAAGTTGGCATGCAACAATTTTTTCTAATATTTTAGAGAAAATGGGTAGCAGGGAAATGGGACGATAGTTTGTCACATCTTCTCTGTCCCCCTTTTTATGCAGAGGTATTACATGTGCTATTTTCCAAGAGTCAGGAAACTTTTTAGTAACAATGAAAGTGTTCATAATAGTTTGAATATAGGATGCAATCACGGGTAGAGCATCTTTGATGAACTGAAATGGTATACCATCTGAACCATAAGAGCCAGAGTTTCTTAGGCTCTTTATGGTAAGAATTAGGGTAGCACAATCGATAGGAATAAGCTTGAAGTACTCTCTTGTGTTTTCATTGGAAGAATTGTCATTTAAGCAATTACTCATATTCACTGAGTTGATGTTTTCTTGAGTTTTTTCATATGTATTTTTGCCAACGTTAGCAAAATAGTTATTAAAGTTTTCTGCTTTGTCTTTCAACTCCGTAATATTTTCATAACTTTCTGAGGTACTCTTTTCATTTGGTATCATGCTTCTTATCACTTTCCATGTTGCTGCTGTATCATGTCTAGAGTCATTAAATTGTTTTTTGTAAAAGTCTTTTTTAATTACACTGATGAGAGATCTGACACGTTTCTTTTCTGTTTTATAACGTTCTCGGTGAGTCATATCATATCTATTCATTTTTAGCTCTTTTTGTATTTGATTTCTGATTTGCATTGCCTCTTTGATGTCATTAGTTAGCCAGGGGGCTGAGGGGCGGGTTATTTTTCTTGTTACAATGGGTGCACAACTATCTAAGCATTCAAGGAAGACTTTTGTTAGAATCTCAACCTGCAAATCGACGTTATCTGTGTATTTAATTCTATTAAGTGCATTTGTGCTGTTGATTAATGTTTCACAAAAGATATCAGGGGAGTAATTTTTTAGACACCGGAATGTCTTGAGGAGAGGCTTCCTTTTCGGCTTGTTTATGTTTAGCATAGCAATGTTCAGCTCGTGGTCTGCAATTGGGCGGGGAACTACGTCCCAATAGAGTATACTTTCCACTTTATTTGTTATTAGCAGTAACCTGCCAGTAAACAGCTTATACTCTCGGTCTTGGACGGGAACCGATCTCTCAACCTCATGATTGTGAAACCAGTGCGTTACCACTAATTCCTCTCCCCCCTCTGTTTTTCTTAAGGGGGTAAATACGAAAATGGGACTGTAAAAAATCGATTTTTTTTTTCACAATTTAGAATACTTAAAACCAAGTGGAGTAATGGGATTCTGGGGGGGGAGGTAGCGTGAGGGATACATCCTTGTTATCCTTAATCTTTCCGAAAGGCCGATTTGAGACGAATTCACCAGCAAATTGAAACGATAAAACATTCTCAGAGATCAAAACTCACTACAACAAATAAATAAAATGGCCGAAATCCCCACTGTAATAAGGAGGCAGAGTCAAAGCATCATTTACTGAAATTTTGTTCCTTAAGGAATCGCCTCAATCCGCCCTTTCAGATCTACGTAAAATGCCGCTATGAGCACACATTATTAATTTCCTTATAACACTAAAATTAAATGACTTTATGCAAAACTAACTCATTCGAACGTTACTTCATTACTAGGAGTAATTTCTAAATATATAATTATCCCTTAATGAAGTCTCTTAAAGGTAAATGAAGGACAAAATACCTTTTACGGAATAATCCGACGCCGAGGCATCACTACTGGCAAGTAACCGATTGGTCGCAGAGCAATGTTGACGACAATTTTATCCCTTAAGTACAACACAAACCAAATAAATTTAATAATTACAATATTTTTAAATTTATGACGGGGTTATATATCAGTATTGATAACTTATTAATTATTTAGTAAAAACACAATATAATTTACAGATTTAAGTTATTAAAAACAAAACCATTTCGTAAAATACATGTCAAGTTACGCACCAAAGTTAATTATTGAATGACTATTTCGTAAAATACATTTTAATTTACATATTTAATTCAATAATTATGGAAATATTTTCAGATTAAGACATAATTACACATCCAAATTAATAACTGCTTACTTAATTAGTTAGGTAGATTTGAATTCACACATTCTACCTAATAAGTGCGAGATCGTTCAGTTTAAGATACTAAGTTATACGTCAAAGTTAATAATTGTTTAACTATATAATTAAATACAATCTTTATTTACCCTTTTAGCTGACAAGCGCAAGATTATTTAATAAGATACATATTAAGTTACACACCACAGTTAATTACTGCATAAGTATCTAGTAAATTAACTTTTAATTTTATACATTTCAGTTAGTTATTGCTAGAATATTTGCTAAAATACATATTAATTCACACATCTAAGTTACCACGTGTAAGATTATTTACTATAAGTATATATTCCCACGTCCAGTCAGAAAAAAAAAACAATAATTGGAAATATCAAATACATATAAAAATTTAAAGCTGAATTTTATGCATACAAAGAAGGATCCAGTAAAGATAAATACTCCCTGTACATTAAATGACCTCGAGAATTGTTAGCTTAGATTAGGTTAGCATAAGTTAATCTAGCTATTAACCTAACCTAATCTATATCTAACTTAACCCATCTAATCATTTACGGGGTTACGTACTGTACAGTGAGTGGTGATCGTTACTTGAGCCACATAAAAATAATGGAAAATAAAAGACCAGTGAGAGATAATGCTAAAAATTCAGCTTTATTTCTGAGAAAATCTTTTAATTTCAACTGGAGTGAGTCAGCATTGCTATAGAAGAGCAACTACCAATGCAGGAGAAAAATACTTGTTTCGGCCATCATAGCAAAAATTGATACCTTAAAATGAATATATGAAGCAATCTTAATATATTTATATTAAGAAGATAATTCTTAATGGTCATTCACTTGACCTGAGACCTGATGCTCCAGCCATCGTGGATTGGGAATTGGTGCTAGGTCAGTAAAAACAAATTAATACTAATAAGTGTCATTTGTGCCTGGGGAAGACCGTGGTTCGGTCGTAATATATAGTACATCTCCGTTTTACTTTGCATTTTAGTTATGTTTTATTTCTGTCATATAAAACAAAAATATAATTAATTATCAATATATAAGACAGTAAATATGGAATCATGTTAACTAGTCGATTTTCGAGAGGATAAAAACATCCGAATTTATGTTTTTGAAAATATCGATAAAACAAAGACATCCCAGACAACATTGCACATGTGTTGTTTGGTTCCAATAACAATCCAAGCTATTACTTTACTTTTTTACTGTTAAATGGAAGAGGATTATTTAATTTTTATATTCTATGAGATAAATTATAATTACAAAATACTACTCTTGTTGTTGTAAAGCATTTTCTTTTACTATTTTATACTTGTATGTCATAACAAATAAAACGCTCTTATTGACGTCATCCCAGAGCTATCATACCGCCAATTTTTGAAAACGTAGCAGGGGTTTTTTTTTTTTTTTTCCAAATCACCAAATCGAAATATTTGCTACGCAAAGACGAGAATTTTGACTAGCAATATAACATCAGAATATTTATTAAATAATATAATATATCTAAGTATTATATAAGCAAAGAAGACGAGACACCTTAGTGAAAACTGCAAAGATGCAAGATTTTTTCAAAAAGATGTTTCAAAATTGGAAAAAAAAACTCATCGGTTTTTCCATTCTTTTTTGGGAATAATTCGTGTTGCAGGATGATAATGGGAAATTCTGAGGATGTCGGTAATCCTTCCATACACAAGCAATCAGGACGAGACATATATCTCACATACGAAATTGAATTTCATCAAAACCAATAAAATAATAATGGAAGATGCTTAAATTCTGAAAATTTAAAGATAAAAAATTTTCCACTCCAAGGTAGGCTTTGCAGCCTGTAAGTGGGATCAATCCGATCATAGATTCTTGAGAAAGTGAGGATGGAGAATTAAGGATGCAGACCCTTCCTGACGCCCCTTTGGTGGCCTCGATCGTGGACATTTCAACTCCTGAGTCGAGTAAGAAGATATTAAATAAATTTCACATTAAAATAGCAGTCAAATATAATAAGACATTACCGTCATGTGAGCAAGTATATGGAGTTAAGCCTAACTCTCAACCAGGACATCCCGAGTTTAACTAGCTAGAGAAGTTTGCATAAAGTCTCTTCTCCAGAGCCACCCAAGAAAGAGTTCATGGTGTAAATAGAGTAGATCATGTCAACTCAAGTGCCTTAGCAATAAGTGCAATAATGGAAAATGAGTGATCCGTACGCTCTGGATGCAGTCAGGGAAAATATTCATCATAATGATATCAAATTGTCTTTATAGTAGGAGTACCTGAATCAAAGCACACAATTACTAGGGATCTGGTAAGGTTCTAGTTGGTGTTAACCAACCAGAACTCCCTCGCATGCCTTGATTCTTTGAGGTAAAGAAAGTTAGCAGAAAATATTTTCTTATATCATAAAAAAGCTTGCAAAATACAACATACCCTGGAAATCCAGGAACACGAGGATTTGCTTCGAAAGTGAATGATGTGATATATAGGCAGCAGCCAGACAGGAACACATTACGCAACTTAGAGAAAGTTTAATATAAAAACAAACAAGAGAAACAAAAGCTCATAAAGGGATGACTAATCCCGTATACCTATTAGTATGCCAGACTTTTGTTAAACAGACATACCTGATGTATTCATACAGTAAATTAATTAAACTAAGGGTTTAAATACAATAGCACAGAGTAACGGCATATGATCAAATATATTCTATTGAGAGGGAAAGTATTATAAGAGTATGCAAAATGAAAAACTGGTGAAATTACAACACATACTGTGTACATAAATTCATGTATTTATGTGTTCAAAGTAACACGTGCACAATCACATTGCTGTGTACAGAGACATACAGTATATTACATTACATGCCTTATAAAAGTAGAACAGTAGTTAAAAAAAAAATGTTTTGTACATGAATTTATGCATACAAATATCCAAACTCATACATCTTTTATGAAATTTTTCACTTAAACTGAGTTAGATTTAAATTCTGATACTGTGATAACATATCTTGGTTAAACATTGACTAAGTTTTTTTCCTCTGAAATATTCGGTTTAAATTTTTTCTCAGTTGCGTATTTAAGCTTTTCTTCATGTTTTTTTTTTAATTACTAAAGTCAAATTTTAAGTTAGAAAGTGTGTTAGGAGAAAAGAGTTGAACTAAGTAAGTAAATTAGTACTCATAAGAAGATATAGTAATTCTGTGTGAATTTTAATAAAATAAAATAAAAATCCTGTATTTGGTGAGACACAAAACGTCAAAATGAAACTATCTCTGTCTCTAACCCCCCATCCAATGGTCGAGGGAAGGGTGGTAGAGGATCTCCGGGGGTTGTATGAGGGAGAATAGCTCTTAGGAGCCTGAAGAATAAAAGGTCAGGGACCTTGAGACCCTTGTAATAAATCTGGATGATAAGATTCGGAATATGGATAGAGAAATGAAAGAGAATGAAACACTCAGAGAAATAATAAGAACCTTAGAAGAACTTAATAAGCCACAAGGGGAAGAAAGAAAAGAACTAGAAAAATCAATAAAGAAGCCGGAAGGGGAAAAGAGTGAATTAGAGACCAGAATTTCTAAACAAGAAGATAACAACAGACAGTTGAGTGACAAACTGAATGAGCTAGATGTTAGATCACTGCTCTCTTCCGAGAGAGACGAATTTGCAGCTTGGAAAGCCCAGATAAAGGAAAACATCAAACATTTTAGAAGAGAGTTTCAGGAACTGAATGCAGAACATGAGGACATGAAAACTTCTTTTGCAGATGCAGTAAGGCAAAATGTGGCGGTAAAAGAGGCAGTGAGGGAGATGCCACTTAAAAATGTAAAAATGGCTGACTACTGAGAAACAGTAATAGAAAAATGAAAGATGTTGTGATTGAAAGGTCTAAGCCACTGATTAAACAACCACTTGATAAAGAGAAGACAGTGGAAATCTCAGGCATAAGTGAATCCTAGAAGTCAACATGACCAGGGAGACTTGAACAAAATAAAACTAGGGCTTTAGACCTGATAAGGAAGCTTGGAGTAGTATGTGGTCCAGAGAATATTGTAAACATGCACCAAACTGATAAATAATCTAGGGATGGAGAGGCAAGACTAATGAAAGTAATCTTTGAGAGGGGGGACAAATGTAAAGAAATGCTGATGAGAAAAAACTAAAAGATCTTCAAGAATTCAGAACAGTGCACATTAGACCACACAGAACATAGGAAGAGATGGGTAGGATCAAAAACTTGTTGGAGGAAGCTAGAAGGTTAAGTGAGGGAAGAAATGAAGAAGAGAAGATTTTGTTTTTGTTTCAGAGCTGTTCCAGCCAAAGGGTAGATAAAGAAGACAATGCTAGAAGATCAGGGGATGCAGCCTCGCTAAGACTGTTGTACACAAATGCTGATGGGGTAGCTGGTAAGTGAGTAGAATTAAAGGATAGGATTCACTACAGTAAAACAGATATAGTAGCGGTTACAGAGAATAAGTTAAGTGTGGACATAAGCAGTTTCACAGTTATGCCTAAGGGCTTCAGAATATTAAGGGTTGAAAGATCTGAGATGACTAGTAGAGGGATAGCATTGTTCATAAGTGAAAGATTCTATGTTGAAGAAATAAACACTGCTAAAGAAAATGAGTTCAAGGAATTTCTTGTTTCTCGTATAAATACCGGGTCAGAGGGCATTATAATAACTATTGTATGTAACCCACCAAAGAATCAACATAGGCTAGAAGTTTATGAGGAAAAGCATATAGGTTCTATCGAAGTCATAAACTCAGTTGTTAACATCGCATGGGAGAGAATGTGTAGAATATGGATTATGGGAGATTTTAATCACAGAGAGATAGAATGGATAAATCTTAATCCACACAGTGGGGAGGACTCATTCGGGGCAAGATTCCTAGACTGTGTACAAGGGAATTTCCCTACACCAACATGTAATGGAACCAACAAGGGCCAGGGGTGGGGATGAGATATTGCTGCTTGACCTAGTATTCATAGAAAATGTCTTGGGTATTGAAATAATCGAGTATGAAGCACCACTTGGAAAAGTAACCACTGTGTGTGGTTGATGGAGTATATTATCGAAGAAGTTCTGCCTGATTATAGAGACGCTGTGAAGACCACAAGGAGGAACTGGCTGAAAGGAGATTACATCAAAATAAATGAGGTTTTTGCAGTTATTGACTGGAGGATTTTTTTCAATAACAAATCTTTACAAGTAATGTATGAAATCTTTGTGAGGAATATGGGAAGATAGTAAATTATTGCATACCCTCTACCAATATAGGAGTTATTCATGCCAGATAGAAATGGTTCGATAATGAGTGTAAGAGAGCTAAGAAGTTGAGAAACAAATGCTGGAGAAGGCATACAAGGAGAAAAATCGTAAATGCCTGGCAGACATATAAAAGAACAAGAAACAATTACCTAACTAAGAGAAGAGAGACAGAGAGAGATGATGAAAGGATATCATCAGGAAGGCTAAAGAAAATTATAAACTTTTCCGCACCTATGTCAAAGGAAAACTGAAGGTCAAAGAATAAGTTTTAAAATTAAAGAGAGTGGATGGAAGCATTATTGAGACGGATGAAGAGATCTGCAAAGAATTGAAAATGGAGTTTCAGTCAGTATTTACAGCAGAGAATACCCCACCCCCTCAGATTGCGGAGATAGGAACTCATGAGCCGGCATTAGAGAACCTCATCTTTTCAGCCACAGAGGAATGCAAAGCATTGATGGAGTTAGATGCCCAAGCTACAGGTCCTGATGATATGTCCCCTTATGTACTTAAGAAATGTGCTAAACCAATATCGCCGGAACTATGCATCATATTTGAAAGGTCACTGGAATCTGGGCAGATTCCAAGATGCTGGTAGCAAGCAAATATGGTACTTATCTTCAAAAAGGGAAGGAGGGATACAGCTCTAAACAACAGGCCTATTTCCTTGATCAACATATCTTGCAGAGTTATGGAGAAACTACTAAGAAAACACATCTCTCTTCACTTGGAATCCTTCAATTTTTTGTCAGTGAGACAACATGGCTCCACAGAAGGCAGATCAACAGTAACTAATTAGAATTTTTTGATGAGGTAAGCTAGATCTCACAGGAAAGAGAGGGCTGGGCAGATTGCATATTCATAAGTTTCCAGAAGGCATTTGATACGGTCCCACATGGGAGACTTATTAAGAAACTGCAAGCAATAGCGAGAATAGGTGGGCATGCCTTGGAATGGATAAAAGCTTACTTACAAGGAAGGGAACAGAGGGTTAGAGTAAGACACTCAGTGTCTGAATGGAGAGGGGCTTGAAGTTGGGATCCATAGAGTTGTTTTAGGGCCACTTTTGTTCTTTGTATGCATAAATGACCTACCAGAGTCTGTAAATTTATTCATAATATGTTTGCAGAGGATGAAAGACTATGAATAAGTAAGAGTCGAGAATAATGGTAGAGAACCTCAGGAAGTTCAGCTATTCTTAACCTCTTTTTGTGTAGGGCCCACTCTCAATTAGTTGCATAGCCCAACGCCCCCCCCCCCTTCATTTAGGAAAGAGAGGAAATATGAATAAATTTTCATAATATGGATGATAAATTAATTTTACTAAAAAACGCAGAGTATTTAAAAATTACATAGATAAAAGTGACTAATGTCTAAAGTTGTTTATTTACCGTAATTATGACTTAATGGCTTCCTGGTACTTGATGAATTCTTGCGAGATTTTCTATATCAGGTTCAATGTTAGTTACTCGAAGTAGCAAGTTTCCTCTTTGACTAATTACCTGTTTACATCACCAGAAAGTTTTTATCAATAGTACTGGTGTGTATTATTTTAAACGTAATCTTTTTCAACGTGTATTGTTTTCAATATGTAGCTTTTGTTCTATTTAAGTAAATATAGCAGCCCTGTATTGTATAACAGATATGCTATTGAAGTTATTAATTAATTTTATTATGTTATCTAGCCCCCCCCCTCAATGCTCCCAAGAACTTACTACCCCCTTCATCAAGCTCAGCGTCCACCAGGGGGCACTATCACCCAGGTTAAGAACCACTGACCTAAATAGTCTGCATAAGTGGTTAGAAAAGTGGCTAATGAAATGCAATAGTTTAAAATGTAAGGTAATGAGAATAGGTACAAGTGCAAGAAGGTCAAAGCTTGAATACTCAATAGCAGGAGCAGATCTTCAAGAGACAGAGAATGAGATAGATCTAGGAGTAAACATACTGGCAGATTTGTCTCCAGAAATGCATATAGATGGCATAGTAATGGCAGCATATGCTTTCTTAGCAAATGTAAGGGTAGCCTCCAGATACATGGACAAGGAAATGTCCAGGAATTTATGTAACCTATGTGAGGCCATAGCTTGAATATTTATCCCCTTTTTGGAATCCGCACTTGAAAATGCTCATAATTTAACTGGAAAATGTTCAAGACATGCCACGATGCTGGTTCCAGAAATACGCCACTCTCATATATGAGAAGAGGATGAGGGAATTAAACTTACCATAAGTCTAAGCTAGAAGAATGAGGGGGGGATATGGTGACGGTTTTTAAATTCCTTCATGGTTATGAAAGAGTGGATAAGGATCGATATTTTTATATGGCTGGCTATAGATCTAGAGGTCATAGTTTGAAGATTCGTTAGAAAATTTCTTTGGAGGATATCAGGAATTACTTTTTCAGTGTAAGAGTAGTTGAAGATTGGAATTTGCTAAGCGAGGAGGTAGTTAATGCTGACTCAATCCATAGTTTTAAGGACAAGTATGATAAGTATCACTGAGTAAAAAAAATGGAACTGACCAGGAGACGGGAAGCTACGAGCATAAGGATCTTTCCCGTAAGCACAATTAGGTAATTAAATACGAGTCTATGTGTTAAAAACATGATTATTAAACTAAGAAAAGAAAAACAAAAAGAAACAAAGTTTCTTAACAATAAAAATTATATTTATCTACTTATCGTCAGAAGTAACTGATCTCCAGAAGAGAGAAAAAAAGTCTAAAGACCTCTATACTGCTTACAATATATGTCTGCAAAACCTTAAAATATGCCATGAAAAACAAAATAACCGGAGAAGAGACGTTACGAGAATACGGAATGTTACGTGATCACTAATAGGTAATATGCATAAAAAAATACTTAGTTCCTGAATGTATTGCGCTAAACGAGGAAATTGTCAACGCCAAATACATTTAAAGTAATTAAGAAAGATAAGGTAAATGTCAGTGATTCAAAAAAACCGATTAGGAGACAAGGAGCTACA
The DNA here is from genome assembly GCA_037179515.1 of Halocaridina rubra. Classification (NCBI taxonomy): domain Eukaryota; kingdom Metazoa; phylum Arthropoda; class Malacostraca; order Decapoda; family Atyidae; genus Halocaridina; species Halocaridina rubra. Next base: position 24,079 of record JAXCGZ010013610.1, read on the forward strand.
TCCATATGTCTCTTTCCCATAAACAAAGGTCGAGACATATATACAGGCTTACTTGTACATACATAAACGAAATACACGCTCACACAGAAGCAATTTAGCTGTTCGTCATTCTCTCCTTCTGTAAGAACTCTTATGGTTACACTAATATACTTTTGTATACTAAGTGTCGAGAAAAAAGATGGTTAAAAGGGCTTCCTCACTGTCAAGAATTTCCCATCTTACTATGGGGTCGCTGTTTCTCACTTGCTTCTTAGAAATTAATGTTGATTTTTTTGCTGAGAGCCTTACAGCCGAATGTCCCTCTAACACCACTCTCTCCAGGACATGGGGAGAGAGTAACAGGCCCAATTAAGCCCCAGTCAAGCCATAACCGGGGTTGAATGATGATATGATATACCACTCTGGAAGTGGTACGGGTCTTGGTGATTACCTAATTGTGATTACCTAATTGTGTTTACGGGAAAGAGCCCAAAGCTCGTATCTTCCCGTCTCCTCATCGGTTCCATTTTATACTTACTGATACTTATCATACCTGTCCTTAAAACTATGGATTGAGATAGCATTAACTACCTCCTCGCTTAGCCAATTCCAATTATCAACTACTCTTACACTGAAAAAGTATTTCCTTACATCCTGCAAAGAAGTTTTCTTACGAAGCTTCAAACTATGACCTCTAGTTCTAGAGCCAGCCATATCAAAATATCTATCCCTATCCACTCTATCATAACCATGAAGGAATTTAAAGACTGTCACCATATCCCCCCTCACTCTTCTAGCTTCGAGTGATGGTAAGTCTAATTCTCTCAGCCTCTCATCATAACTGAGATTGCGTATTTCTGGCACCAGTTTCGTGGCATGTCTTTGAACTTTTTCAAGCTTAGCTATGTGCTTTTTCAAGTGCGGATTCCAAAAGGGGGCTGCATATTCGAGTTTTGGCCTCACATAGGTTACATAAATATTTCTGAACATTTCCTTGTCCATGTGCCTGAAGGCTACCCTTACATTTGATAAGAATGCATATGCTGCCCTTACTATGCCATTTATATGTATTTCTGGAGACAAATCTGCCAGTATGTTTACTCCTAGATCTCTCTCATTTTCTGTCTCTTGAAGTTGTACTCCAGCCACCGAGTAGTCAAGCTTGGGCCTTCTTGCACTTGTACCCATTCTCTTTACCTTACATTCTGAAGTATTGAATTTCATTAGCCACTTTTCTGACCACTCATGCAGATTATTTAGATCCTCCTGAAGTTCTCTACCATTGTTCTCGTTTTTTACTTTCTTCACAATCTTTGCATCATCTGCAAACATATTCATGAATGAATTTACAGACTCTGGTAGGTCATTTACATATACAAAGAACAAAAGTGGCCCTAAAACTGAACCCTGTGGAACTCCACTACTAACTCTTCTCCATTCAGACACTGAGTGTCTTACTCTAACCCTCTGTTCCCTTCCTTCTAAGTAAGTTTTTATCCATTCCAAAACATTTCCACCTATTCTAGCCATTGACTGCAGCTTCCTAATAAGTCTCCCATGTGGAACAGTGTCAACGTTTTCTGGAAGTCTAGGAATATGCAATCTGCCCAGCCCTCTCTTTCCTGTAAGATTTGGCTTACCTCATCATAAAATTCTAATAAGTTTGTTACTGTTGATCTACCTTCTCTGAAGCCATGTTGCCTCACTGACAAAAAGTTGAAGGATTCCAAGTGAAGAGAGATATGTTTCCTTAGTAGTTTCTCCATAACTTTGCAAACTATGCTGGTCAAGGAAACTGGTCTATAGTTCAGAGCCGTATCCCTCCTTCCCTTTTTGAAGATAGGTATCACATTTGCTTGTTTCCAGCATCTTGGAATCTCCCCCGACTCCAGTGACTCCTTAAATATGATACTTAGTGCCACTGATATTGTGTTTGCGCATTTTTTAAGCACATGAGGGGATATGTCATCAGGACCTGTAGCTTTATGAACATCTAAATCCATCAGCGCTTTGCATACCTCTGTGGCTGTAAGGTTGATGTTCTCTAATACCGGGCCTTGAGCTTTTATCACTGCAATCTGAGGGGGTGGGGTATTTTCTACTGTAAATACTGACTGAAACTCCTTGTTCAATTCTTTGCAGATCTCTTCATCCGTCTCAGTGATGCTTCCATCCGCTCTCTTTAGTGAGCCCGTAAGAGAGTGTGCTTGCAGCAGAGGTCAGGATTAAATTACTGCAGATATTCCTCTCTAAGGTAGAACGGAGCATGGTAGACCTATAGATCGGGAATGAAGTGGGATGGTCTGCTTATACTCCAAGTATATATTAGACTGGACCAGTATATGCACAGGGGGTATTATTAATGCTATTCTATTTCATATCCTTCCAGGCCAGATTATACACCTGGGTATAAAACAAGTTAGTAGTATTGCTTAGCACCAACATAGGTTGCGAGACCATGATCTGGCTTGTTGCATCTGTGCAAAAAAATGTCTGAAAAATGGAATATTTGAATATTAGTATTCAGCAAGGACAGGAAGTGAGTAAAGTGCTTTGTTTGTTGACAGTAAGGACAATGATCGCTTGATGGACTTGAACTCTATTTTCATTTCACAATTTTTCTTTGTTTCTCTTATTTTCTTTCATAATTTCTATTTAATATTAAATAATGTTGCCTTAGCTGTTCTTCCTGTTTTAATCACATTCAAATACCTCATTTAATAAGATGCTTGATTCAGCTGTTCATTCATCTAGGATAATTTCAAATGACTTAGCCTGGCCTTGCTGGCTTATATTCATGCTGAATATTCTTGAGATTTGTGACAAAACTATTATCTCTTCATCCATATCCATATTAGTTTAATTGTACCATAATTAAACTGAGGCAAAAGTGATGCTTTGAATAAAATAATTATAGTATATTATGATATACCATGTGTTTATTCATTTGGAATCCAGACAGCTTCTAAAATTTGACCCTGTGTCCTTTTGAGTTTGAAATCTAAATGTCAGAATGTTGTCAATCAGGAGGAAGCCAAGAATACTGAGGCAGATTGTTGACTGCACTTGAGCTTCACCACATTCTGAAAATCTGTGATTCCTTTTGCAATAACATGTGCTTCCTTTTGGATAACTTCTGGGATAGCTTATTTGTATCAAGCCAACCATACACGTTATCCAGTCCATGATTCTTTGTACTTTGCATATGATTAGTATATGCACTTAAGCGAATAAAGTTGTATATTGTAGTGTATAAGGCTGTATCATCGGAGTGTGAAATAATTTGATAATACAAAAATTGGAGACGAACTTTGAATATTTTGTGTCTGAGTGGGGAATATAATCATGACTTGAGGGATACGGAATATCTTAGCCTCAATAATACCCCTGGGTATAGACTGACATTCTAGGCAGGAAATTTATCTTGGACTGCTACTAGAGTAATAGGCACTGGCCCTTTTGAGCTGACCTTCTCCCTCAGAAATATACATAACTATATTCCTTTTCAAAAGTGCCAGACAAATAAGATAAAGTCATTATATCAAGGTCAAGGATATATGTTACACAATGAAAGAAGATCAAGGAATGTGTCACGCCATTTATCGTATTTGTTGTACTTATCAATAATATACATATGCAAATAATGTCCTTTTACAAAGACAAAAACCAACATCATGAAAATGTATTCTTTGTATGAGACAAAAGATGCCATAGAATGAGATGAAGAATTCAAGTACATCTTAGTTTAACATTAAGTATCAAGGCTTCTGAATACTTCTTCTTCTTCTTCGTCTTACTACTACTACTACTACTACTACTACTACTACTACTACTACTATAACTACTGATGCTGCTGCTGCTGCTGTTGCTGCTTCTGCTGTCACATCATGTAACTAATGGAAAATCCTATCTCATCCCTTCTTCTTCTTCTTCTTCTTCTTACTACTACTACTACTACTACTACTACTACTACTACTACTACTACTACTACTACTACTACTACTACTACTACTACTACTACTACTACTACTACTACTACTACTACTGCTACTACTACTACTACTCGAGAGGGTGTCTAGTTTATTTTAGAGAACTTTACATATGAATAGCCTTTCCGTCAACCAAACTTAGCTACGTAGAGAAGACTTTCAATTTTTATAAAAGTAGTAGTAGTAGTAGTAGTAGTAGTAGTAGTAGTAGTAGTAGTAGTAGTAGTAGTAGTAGTAGTAGAAGTAATAATAATAATAATAATAATAATAATAATAATAATAATAATAATAATAATAATAATAATAATGATAATAATGATAATAAATATAATAATAATAATAATAATAATAATAATAATAATAATAATAATAATAATAATAATAATAATAATAATAATAATAATAATAATAATAATAATAATAATAATAATAATAATAATAATAATAATAATAATAGCAGTAGTAGTAGTAGTAGTAGTAGTTATAGTCATAGATTTTATTGCCAAATATTCAGAATACATACATGAATAAATATGTACATTATATTCAGAGGCACTAGCCTGCTGAGCAAGAGCTCCTTGGCAGGCAGTTTAATATATATTTCACATAATTTTAAGTATAACGGCAATAGTTAACAAAAGCTCCAATATAGCAATCTCATACTTATCTTGTAATAGAACAAAACAGTAGCCTGACCCTAACCTGGACATAATGATGCACCAATACTGTATTAATTATTAATCAACAGCTGCTTGATTTTGCCTAGTAAATAAATGCTGCTTGAGCTTCTCTTTAAATAAAGTTATGACAGTTATTGGTTTTAAATCTTCTGGTAATGCATTCCAACATTTTGGGCCAAACCAGTGAATAGAAAATTTGTACAAGGTTGTTCTCGGCTGTGGACATATCAAATTTATATTGTTACCTCTGGTTCCATGGTTGTGTTGAATAAATCTAAATAATTTTCTGTTATCATTAACATCACTATGTATAATAATAAGACAGAAATATTGTATCAAGTAATTAAATTTAAGCAAGTTTAGCTCCTTGAATAAAGAGGAAGCTGAGTCATATTTTCCACTATATGTAATAATTCTGATCAGTCCTTTCTGAGTTACAAATGCATCCGTTACAATTGACGCCCAAGAACAACCCCAGATGGACAAACAGTATATAATATGAGAATAGTATATGCTCTTTAAGGCCTCATTTGTTAGGTTATGGCTAATTTTAAACTAAATTCCACACGTCTTGGACAGTTTTGAGCAGACAGATTGAATATGATATTTCCAACTTAAATTTTAATCAATAGTTACTCCCAAAAATTTCTTACAAGCAACTCTTTTAATTTCATACCCATTCATATTAACTTGATCAATATTGTGTACTACAGATCTATTTTGAAATAAGATATAGTCAGTTTTGGAAACATTTAGCTTTAATTTATTAACAGAGACCCAGTTGTTATTTTTTTCTAGTTCACTATTTAAAACAGAATGCAGGTGGTTAAGGTTATTATCATGCAAGAGAAGGTTGGTGTCATCTGCATAAAGAATATATTTAAATTTATTACTGGCATTGGAAATATCATTTATATAAACTAAAAATAACAATGGGCCCAGTACTGATCCCTGTGGTACTCCCTCTCAATAGTTTGCAACAAAGATGCTTTCCCATTACAATATACGGCTTGTTTTCTATTTTTCAAGTAGCTCTTAAATAACTGTAATGGTGTTCCCCTAATACCCACACAAGTTAGTTTTTCTATTAGTATATCATGGTCTAATGAGTCAAATGCTTTGGACAAGTCTAGGAAGACCCCAGCAACAAAGTTTTTATTTTCCAAATTTTGATAAACATCACTTGTAAAGTTCATCATTGCTTTTTTAGTGGTCTTATTATTACAGAATCCGTATTGACTTTCGGATAATAGGTTGAACTTTTAAAGGAATTCTATAAGTCTGTGAACAATCGCTTTTTCCAACACTTTACTTAAGGACGGTAAGATTGATATAGGTCTATAGTTATTTTCATCATCTACAGTGCCTGACTTAAATATAGGTATTACTTTAGCACTTTTTAGTTTGTCTGGAACACATCCTTGCTGAAAACATAGATTGATTATGTGGGTAAGTGGGGTACCAATGTAATGGTCAGTGACCTGGAGTAGTTTTGATGGAATTTCATCATATCCCGACGCTGTATTTGGTTTTAAGGTTTTTATATATTTAGCGACTTCCTCCCTTGTTACAGGATACAAGTAAAACGAAAAGTCTGGTGGATTATTGAGAAACTGTTGGTGTGAGTTTTGTTGCACATTTTGTTGTTCCTGTGTTGGTTGTGCTATAGTTTAGAAATGATTATTAAAGATATTAGCAGTGTGGTCATTATCATTTTTTAATTTGATTTCCTTTGAATGATTAATTTGTTTTCGTCCCATTAGGCTGTTTATTGTATTCCAGGTGGACTTGCTGTTTCCTTGTTCCTTCTTAAGCTTATCCTGAAAATATCCATTTTTTGCAGCTCGAAGTAGTGTTACTAATTTGTTCCTGTAAGCTTTATATCTGGTTCCAGAGACAAAGGCCATTTTGATGCAAGCCTTTCTAATCGGTGTTTTTCTTTGATACTATTTTTAATCCTGCAGTTATGTGTGGGCATCTGTTGTTTTTATTATTTACAGTCGATTTTCTTAGAGGAAAGCAGTCTAGAAATTTATCTCTAAATGTACAGTGAAATTTATTAAAAGCTTCATTTGCGTTATTTAGGTCTATGATATGTTGCCATCTTTCATGTATTTTGACTTGGAGTATGATAATTCTTGAAACTAGAGTTAGTATATTAATAATAATAATAATAATAATAATAATAATAATAATAATAATAATAATAATAAAAATAATAATAATAGTAATAGTAGTAGTAGTAGTAGTATTAGTAGTGAAAAAGTAAAGTATTTTGACTTGGAGTATGGTAATTCTTGAAACTTGAGTTAGTATTATAATAATAATAATAATAATAATAATAATAATAATAATAATAATAATAATAATAATAATAATAATAATTATAATAACAGTAGTAGTAGTAGTAGTAGTAGTAGTAGTAGTAGTAGTAGTAGTAGTAGTAGTAGTAGTAGTGGTGTTAAAAAAAGTATTTTGACTTTGAGTATGATAATTCTTGAAAACAGAGTAAAAGTAACAGTAAAAGTTTGATCAAACGTAGTAGTAAAAACTATAAGTACACAAATAAAGAAGGAAGAAGCAAACCGTTCTATATTACACAATTATACACAGACATAACTGATTTTTTTTTATTTCAATTGTCCTTTCTACCGGAAGTAAACGTTAAATGAACAATATTTCTAAATGTTGAAAAGCGAAGCGATCGTATACTCCGGACATGCACATGTACGTACGCACGTATATGCGTACATCTACGCTGGGATGTACAAATTAATAATAACGAAATTTGGCGCGATAAACTGTAATGGTGAGGCTGGGGATAGGAGGAGCTTGTGCTGGGCAGGATTTATACATGGGATGGAGGGGCTTGTTACTATTGTATGGAGTGGGTTCATGGGATGGAGTGCCGTTAGGGATGGAAGGGAGTGATGCTGGGACTTAGGAGAGGGCTAGGTTTCCTGTAGTGATGTGATGGGAGGTAGGGAGGGGGAAAGTTCTACAATATGCGTGGAGAGCCGGTCCAGCGGCTGCTTTGAAAGACGTATTCGTTTATATCAGTATCTGTTGTTGATGGTGACTGATTAGGTGAAGAACCTTTGCTCGGGTGCGTTTGAAACATGTGAATTTCGCTTTGAGTTTCATAAGTGCTTACAAGTCTATATCTGACTCTCTGTTGATGCTAAATGATTGACATTTCCTAATATTTAATCTATTTTTTTTATTATTTGCTTATTTTATTATAAAAAAGGCAATATTTTATTCTATGTTGATGCTACGTTATTTGTGTGTGCTAAAGTGTTCTTTAGTTATTAATATTGCTCAAGTTTAAGTTGTTGTAAAAAGACATAATGAATCAAGTGAACCCCTTTTGTTAATTACTTTATCGCTATTAATTATTAATAATATAATTTCATGTGGTTAAAATATCTTGTCATTCTGTTAACGGAAGCAAAAAAAATTTTTTTTTTCATATTTTCTTTTTTAATATCAAATAGTATCCCATCCTCGAGAGAGAGAGAGAGAGAGAGAGAGAGGAGAGAGAGAGAGAGAGAGAGAGAGAGAGAGAGAGAGAGAGTAGTGGCATAGATAGTTTGATAGTTCCTGGTCATTCTGTATATTCAGTGAGTGTTACACCATCAGATGTGTGGATTCAATGATGAAATAGTATCTTTACGAGGCGGGGTTTTGATAGGGACAGAAGTAACCTTACAGAAGCTGTCCAGTCAAAAATGATTAATTAAATTCATGACTCTCTCTCTCTCTCTCTCTCTCTCTCTCTCTCTCTCTCTCTCTCTCTGTTTGTATGTATGTGTGCTGGTGTTCTAACGATTTTGTTAACTGTATCTTGAGTGGAAATTTGTGGGAAAACAAGCATAAGCTCATCAATCCATGTCGAAGTGTTTTATTTAAGTGAAGTTGCTCCTACAGTCTAAAACAAATGAGCAGAGATAAATACATGAAGTTTGTATTATTATTATTATTATTATTATTATTATTATTATTATTATTATTATTATTATTATTATTATTATTATTATTATTATTATTATCATTATTATTATTATTATTATCATTATTATTCATACTTGGTGCTGGGAGAAAAGATTTCCACCATCTTACGTCATGCGCGTCGTAGGAGGAAACTAAAAGTGATTAAGAAGGAAAAAATAAGGTAGGAATACAGTTAGGATAGCGAGACCATTATCATCCCCTCATTTTCCATTATTTATTTCGATTTATGAGGAGAAGGCAGAATATGTTCTCACAATTAGAGGAGGCACATTTAATAATAATAATAAAAAAATTAACAGGAATTTTGCAAAGAAAAGTTGAAATAACATTACTTTTCTAAATATATAAGTAGCGTTATGGTTATTTTTGAACAAGAAAAATCCTAAAAGTTTTCAAAGAAAATATGTCGGAATTTTTTTTTAATTAGTTGACAAATAATTTTTCTTTTAAAAAAAATTTATTTTCAAAAAAAGTACACACACACACACACACACACATACACACACATACACACATATACATATATATATATATATATATATATATATATATATATATATATAATATATATATATATATATATATATATATATATATATATATATATATATATATATATATATATATATATATATATATATATATATATATATATATATATATATATATATATATATATATATATATATATATATATATATATATATATATATATATATATATATATATATATATATATATATATATATATATATATATATATATATATATATATATATATTATATATATATATAAATATATATATATATATATATATATATATATATATATATATATATATATATATATATATATATATATATATATATATATGTATATATATATATATATATATATATATATATATATATATATATATATATATATATATATATATATATATATATATATATATATATATATATATATATATATATATATATATATATATATATATATATATATATATATATATATATATATATATATATATATATATATATATATATATATATATATATATATATATATATATATATATATATATATATATATATATATATATATATATATAAGCAAAAGCTGAGCACTGCACACACAAAGCCCATAAACCATGACTACGATTATGCGAAAGGGAAAGTAACCTTTCGGCTCACACCCAGAAGGTCCCGCGTTCGAATACCAAAGAGTGGTGCACATCGTATATCTTTATTAGTTTTTTTTTTAAGGACAAGGCAGAGAGGGTAGATGAGAAATTAAATTCTGTAGTTGGAGCTTCTACCACTGCGCCACAGCTGCCGACAATTAAAAATAGGAATCTAACTCCATCTCAATCGAAAATTTCTCATAAAGAAACTTACATTTTTTTACACAAAGACAGAAGTGAATTTTATAGTGCATCCAACCTTCATCCACCAGCTCCGCCTTGTCTATGTCAACCCCCATTCAAATGGGTATTAATTGTAACATAAAACGGTTCATTTTACCTTTCAAGATTAAAACTTGTTTATATATGAGCTTATAAATGCAATAAGAATACTGTATATTTTTTTTATGTAAGGGAGTTAGTTCCTTTTAACTCAACAGGCTACACGAGTACACCATTAATATACAGAGTCACTGGTTCAACAGTAATAATAATGATAATAATAATAATAATAATAATAATAATAATAATAATAATAATAACAATAGCTAATAATAATAATAATAATAATAATAATAATAATAATAATAATAATAATAATAATAATAATAATAATAATAATATAAAATATTAATAAAAATAATGATAGAAATAATAATAGTAAATCAGAGCTATTATATATGAAATTTCTTTTCCGTAATTGGATCAACCCATGGGTTGCCATTTCCGTTCGTGCTGATAACGTTTTCTCATACTCATTAAAATCCTATAAAGCATTTTATGAACAATTACTTCAGGCTTAATACATACATTATTAACTTATAAAGCAGAATATATCGCTTGGAACATGGGGTCTGGTAACACTGATCCGAGAAGTGATTGCAATATTCTAGCTGGATTAGTGAAACATGATTTTTTTTATATGGGATCTGGTAAGACTGATGTACGATACGTTAATAATTCTCCATTTGACTTGGGAGAATCAGATGAAATATTATAAGCGGTCTGGTAACACTGATGAGCGAAATGTTTATAATAATACAACTTGTTCAATAAAACCTATTAATTAAGGG
>JAXCGZ010013610.1:37500-45000 GCA_037179515.1 Halocaridina rubra
CATACTACTCCCCATTTCTCTTATTGCCTGAGCCCGATGAGGGCAATTTTCTTTGCCCGTCCCGGTGTCGCACACATACACCCACACACATTTATTTTACAACAAATCTGTACAAGAAATGTATGACATCTTTTGTGAGAAATATGGGAAGATAGTAGATTGCTGCATACCTGTCACCAAAGTAGGTGTAATTCATGCCAGAGAGAAATGGTTCGATAATGGGTGTAAAAGAGCTAAGGAGTGGAGAGACAAATGCTGGAAAAGGTATAGGAGGAGAAAAAACATAAATGCCTGGCAAACCTACAAAAGAGCAAGAAATGACTACCTAAGTAAAAGGAGAGAGGCAGAGAGAGATTATGAGAGGGACATCACCAGGAAGGCTAAAGAAAATCCCAAGCTTTTCCACAGCTTTATCAGAGGAAAACTGAAGGTAAAAGAACAGGTTTTAAGGCTAAAGAGAGCGGATGGAAGCATCACTGAGACGGACGAAGAGATCTGCAAAGAATTGAACAAGGAGTTTCAGTCAGTATTTACAGTAGAAAATACCCCACCCCCTCAGATTGCAGTGATAGAAGCTCAAGGGCCGGTATTAGAGAACATCAACCTTACAGCCACAGAGGTATGCAAAGCGCTGATGGATTTAGATGTTCATAAAGCTACAGGTCCTGATGACATATCCCCTCATGTGCTTAAAAAATGCGCAAACACAATATCAGTGGCACTAAGTATCATATTTAAGGAGTCACTGGAGTCGGGGGAGATTCCAAGATGCTGGAAACAAGCAAATGTGATACCTATCTTCAAAAAGGGAAGGAGGGATATGGCTCTGAACTATAGACCAGTTTCCTTGACCAGCATAGTTTGCAAACTTATGGAGAAACTACTAAGGAAACATATCTCTCTTCACTTGGAATCCTTCAACTTTTTGTCAGTGAGACAACATGGCTTCAGAGAAGGAAGATCAACAGTAACAAACTTATTAGAATTTTATGATGAGGTAAGCCAAATCTTACAGGAAAGAGAGGGCTGGGCAGATTGCATATTCCTAGACTTCCAGAAAGCGTTTGACACTGTTCCACATGGGAGACTTATTAGGAAGCTGCAATCAATGGCTAGAATAGGTGGAAATGTCTTGGAATGGATAAAAACTTACTTAGAAGGAAGGGAACAGAGGGTTAGAGTAAGACACTCAGTGTCTGAATGGAGAAGAGTTAGTAGTGGAGTTCCACAGGGTTCAGTTTTAGGGCCACTTTTGTTCCTTGTATATGTAAATGACCTACCAGAGTCTGTAAATTCATTCATGAATATGTTTGCAGATGATGCAAAGATTGTGAAGAAAGTAAAAAACGAGAACAATGGTAGAGAACTTCAGGAGGATCTAAATAATCTGCATGAGTGGTCAGAAAAGTGGCTAATGAAATTCAATACCTCAAAATGTAAGGTAATGAGAATGGGTACAAGTGCAAGAAGGCCCAAGCTTGACTACTCGGTGGCTGGAGTACAACTTCAAGAGACAGAAAATGAGAGAGATCTAGGAGTAAACATACTGGCAGATTTGTCTCCAGAAATACATATAAATGGCGTAGTAAGGGCAGCATATGCATTCTTATCAAATGTAAGGGTAGCCTTCAGGCACACGGACAAGGAAATGTTCAGAAATATTTATGTAACCTATGTGAGGCCAAAACTCGAATATGCAGCCCCCTTTTGGAATCCGCACTTAAAAAAGCACATAGCTAAGCTTGAAAAAGTTCAAAGACATGCCACGAAACTGGTGCCAGAAATACGCAATCTCGGTTATGATGAGAGGCTGAGGGAATTAGACTTGCCAGCACTCGAAGCTAGAAGAGTAAGGGGGGATATGGTGACAGTCTTTAAATTCCTTCATGGTTATGATAGAGTGGATAGGGATCGATATTTCGATATGGCTGGCTCTAGAACTAGAGGTCATAGTTTGAAGCTTCGTAAGAAAACTTGTTTGCAGGATGTAAGGAAATACTTTTTCAGTGTAAGAGTAGTTGATAATTGGAATTCGCTAAGCGAGGAGGTAGTTAATGCTATCTCAATCCATAGTTTTAAGGACAGGTATGATAAGTATCACTAAGTCTAAAAATGGAACCGATCAGGAGACGGGAAGATACGAGCTTTAGGCTCTTTCCCGTAAACACAATTAGGTAATCACAATTAGGTAATCACATTTACTTACATACATACATACATACATATACACAAATGCTGATGGATTAGCTGGTAAGGCAGTAGAATTAAAAGATAGGATTCACAACAGTAAGGCAGATATAGTAGCAATTACAGAGACTAAGTTGAGTGAGGACATAAACAGTGTCACAGTTTTTCCTAAGGGCTTCAGAATACTAAGGGTTGAAAGATCTGAGAGGACTGGTGGAGGGATAGCACTGCTCATAAGTGAAAGGATTCAAGTTGAAGAAATAAACTTGGCTATAGAAAGTGAGTTCAAGGAATTTCTTGTTGCTCGCATAAATACTGGGTCAGAGAGCATTATAATAACTGTTGTATACAACCCACCAAGGAACCAAAATAGGATTGAAGTTTATGAGGAAAGTCATATAGGTACTATTGAAGTCATAAACTCAGTTGTTAACATGGCACGGGAAAAAAAATGTAGGATTTTGATTATGGGAGACTTTAATCATAAAGAGATAGATTGGATAAATCTTGACCCACACAGTGGTGAGGACTCATTCGGGGCAAGATTCCTAGATTGCGTACAAGGGAATTTCCTACACCAACATGTAATGGAACCAATAAGGGCCAGGGGTGGGGATGAGCCATCACTACTTGATCTAGTGTTCACAGATAATGTGTTGGATATTGAAAAAATTGAGTATGAACCACCAATTGGAAAGAGTGACCACTGTGTGTTGTTGATGGAGTATATAATTGAAGATATTCTTCCTGAGAGTAGAGGCACTGAAGACATGAGGAGGAACTATCCTAAAGGAGATTACATCAAAATGAATGAGCTTTTTGCAGTTATTGACTGGAGAACCTTATTTTACAACAAATCTGTACAAGAAATGTATGATATCTTTTGTGAGAAATATGGGAAGATAGTAGATTGCTGCATACCTGTCACCAAAGTAGGTGTAATTCATGCCAGAGAGAAATGGTTCGATAATGGGTGTAAAAGAGCTAAGGAGTGGAGAGACAAATGCTGGAAAAGGTATAGGAGGAGAAAAAAACATAAATGCCTGGCAAACCTACAAAAGAGCAAGAAATGACTACCTAAGTAAAAGGAGAGAGGCAGAGAGAGACTATGAGAGGGACATCACCAGGAAGGCTAAAGAAAATCCCAAGCTTTTCCACAGCTTTATCAGAGGAAAACTGAAGGTAAAAGAACAGGTTTTAAGGCTAAAGAGAGCGGATGGAAGCATCACTGAGACGGATGAAGAGATCTGCAAAGAATTGAACAAGGAGTTTCAGTCAGTATTTACAGTAGAAAATACCCCACCCCCTCAGATTGCAGTGACAGAAGCTCAAGGGCCGGTATTAGAGAACATCGACCTTACAGCCACAGAGGTATGCAAAGCGCTGATGGATTTAGATGTTCATAAAGCTACAGGTCCTGATGACATATCCCCTTATGTGCTTAAAAAATGCGCAAACACAATATCAGTGGCACTAAGTATCATATTTAAGGAGTCACTGGAGTCGGGGGAGATTCCAAGATGCTGGAAACAAGCAAATGTGATACCTATCTTCAAAAAGGGAAGGAGGGATACGGCTCTGAACTATAGACCAGTTTCCTTGACCAGCATAGTTTGCAAACTTATGGAGAAACTACTAAGGAAACATATCTCTCTTCACTTGGAATCCTTCAGCTTTTTGTCAGTGAGGCAACATGGCTTCAGAGAAGGTAGATCAACAGTAACAAACTTATTAGAATTTTATGATGAGGTAAGCCAAATCTTACAGGAAAGAGAGGGCTGGGCAGATAGCATATTCCTAGGCTTCCAGAAAGCGTTTGACACTGTTCCACATGGGAGACTTATTAGGAGCTGCAATCAGTGGCTAGAATAGGTGGAAATGTTTTGGAATGGATAAAAACTTACTTAGAAGGAAGGGAACAGAGGGTTAGAGTAAGACACTCAGTGTCTGAATGGAGAAGAGTTAGTAGTGGAGTTCCACAGGGTTCAGTTTTAGGGCCACTTTTGTTCCTTGTATATGTAAATGATCTACCAGAGTCTGTAAATTCATTCATGAATATGTTTGCAGATGATGCAAAGATTGTGAAGAAAGTAAAAAACGAGAACAATGGTAGAGAACTTCAGGAGGATCTAAATAATCCGCATGAGTGGTCAGAAAAGTGGCTAATGAAATTCAATACTTCAAAATGTAAGGTAATGAGAATGGGTACAAGTGCAAGAAGGCCCAAGCTTGACTACTCGGTGGCTGGAGTACAACTTCAAGAGACAGAAAATGAGAGAGATCTAGGAGTAAACATTCTGGCAGATTTGTCTCCAGAAATACATATAAATGGCATAGTAAGGGCAGCATATGCATTCTTATCAAATGTAAGGGTAGCCTTCAGGCACATGGACAAGGAAATGTTCAGAAATATTTATGTAACCTATGTGAGGCCAAAACTCGAATATGCAGCCCCCTTTTGGAATCCGCACTTAAAAAAGCACATAGCTAAGCTTGAAAAAGTTCAAAGACATGCCACGAAACTGGTGCCAGAAATACGCAATCTCAGTTATGATGAGAGGCTGAGGGAATTAGACTTACCATCACTCGAAGCTAGAAGAGTGACGGGGGATATGGTGACAGTCTTTAGATTCCTTCATGGTTATGATAGAGTGGATAGGGATCGATATTTTTATATGGCTGGCTCTAGAACTAGAGGTCATAGTTTGAAGCTTGGTAAGAAAACTTCTTCGCAGGATGTAAGGAAATACTTTTTCAGTGTAAGAGTAGTTGATAATTGGAATTGGCTAAGCGAGGAGTTAGTTAATGCTATCTCAATCCATAGTTTTAAGGACAGGTATGATAAGTATCACTAAGTATAAAATGGAACCGATGAGGAGACGGGAAGATACGAGCTTTGGGCTCTTTCCCGTAAACACAATTAGGTAATCATATATATATATATATATATATATATATATATATAATATATATATATATATATATATATATATATATATATATATATATATATATATATATATATATATATATATATATATATATATATAAATAAGTACAAACTGTTAGCATACAGCACTAAATAGTAAGGAAGCCCATCAGTTAAACAAAACTTATATAACAATGCTGTATTTCGGATCCTAACTGGATCCCTTCTCAAGCACAACTTGGGATCCAGTTAGGATCCGAAATATAGCATTGTTTTATAAGTTTTGTATCACTGATGGGCTTCCTTACTATATATATATATATATATATATATATATATATATATTATATATATATATATATATATATATATATATATATATATATATATATGAAAGTATTACCTAATTGTAATAAACTGACTGTGTTTCCAGGAAAGAGCCCCTTGCTCGTAAGTCTCCCGTCTTCTGGTCGCATCCATTTTCGTAATTAGTGATACCTATCATACTTGTCCTTAAAACTATGGATTGTGTTAACACTAACTACCTCCTTGCTTAGCCTCTCTTCATAATTGAGACTGCGTATTTCTGGCACCAATTGCACATGTCTCTGAACTTTTTCCAGCTAAACTACATGCTTTTTTAAGTGTGAAATCCAAAAGGGGGCTGCATATTCGAGCTTTGGCCTCACATAGGATACATATTTCTTCACATTTCCTTATCCATGTTCCTGAAGGATACCTTTACATTTGCTTAGAAAGCATATGCTGCCCTTATTATGCCATTTATATGCATTTCTGGAGACATATCTGCCAGTACAGTTACTCTTAGATCTCTCCCATTCTCTGTCTCTGACTCTAGCGACTTATCAAATATGATACTTAGTGCCACTGATATTGAATTAGCGCATTTCTTAAGTACATGAGGGGATATATCATCAGGACTGGTAGCTTTATGGGCATCTAACTCTATCAGGCTTTGCATACCTCTGTGGCTGAAAAGATTATGTTCTCTAATACCAGGCCATGAGCTCCTATCTCTGCAATCTGAGGGGGTGGGTATTTTCTGCTGTAAACACTGACTGAAACTCTATGTCCAATTCTTCGCAGATCTCTTCATCCATCTCAGTGATGCTCCCATCCGTTCTCTTTAGATTTAAAATCTGTTCTTTGACCTTCAGTTTTCCTCTGATAAAGCTGTAGAAACTTTTGGGATTTTCTTTAGCCATCCTGGTGATATCCCTTTCATAGTCTCTCTCTGCCTCTCTCCAGTTACTTAGGTAATCATTTCTTGCTCATTTATAAGTCTGCCAGGCATTTATGCTTTTTCTTCTCCAATACCTTTTCCAGCATTTGTCTCTCCATTCCTTAGCTCTTTTAACTCATTATAAAAGCATTTCTCTCTAGCATGAATAACTCCTAATTTGGTGGAAGGTATGAAACAACCTACAATCTTTCCACTGTCCTCACAAAAAATGTCGTACTTTTCTTGTATGTATGTATGTATGTATGTAGGTATGTATGTATGTATGTATGTATGTATGTGATTACCTAATTGTGATTATGTATGTATGTATGTATGTATGTGATTACCTAATTGTGATTACCTAATTGTGTTTACGGGAAAGAGCCCAAAGTTCGTATCTTCCCGTCTCCTGATCGGTTCCATTTTATACTTAGTGATACTTATCATACCTGTCCTTAAAACTATGGATTGAGATAGCATTAACTACCTCCTCGCTTAGCGAATTCCAATTATCAACTACTCTTACACTGAAAAAGTATTTCCTTACATCCTGCGAAGAAGTTTTCTTACGAAGCTTCAAACTGTGACCTCTAGTTCTAGAGCCAGCCATATCAAAATATCGATCCCTATCCACTCTATCATAACCATGAAGGAATTTAAAGACTGTCACCATATCCTCCCTCACTCTTCTAGCTTCGAGTGATGGTAAGTCTAATTCCCTCAGCCTCTCATCATAACTGAGATTGCGTATTTCTGGCACCAGTTTCGTGGCATGTCTTTGAACTTTTTCAAGCTTAGCTATGTGCTTTTTCAAGTGCGGATTCCAAAAGGGGGCTGCATATTCGAGTTTTGGCCTCACATAGGTTACATAAATATTTCTGAACATTTCCTTGTCCATGTGCCTGAAGATTACCCTTACATTTGATAAGAATGCATATGCTGTATGTATGTATGTATGCATATGAGTGCGACAGTGGGACGGGCAAAGAAAATTGCCCTCATCTGGCTAGGGCACTAAGAAAACTTTTAAGAAAAGATAGAAAAACAGAGATGGGGGAGTGTTGTGACTTGTCAAATATGAGGGTATAATGAGATATGTGTAACGAATAATGCGGCATATTCTGCGTCGATTTAAGAATAG
>JAXCGZ010013610.1:52500-57500 GCA_037179515.1 Halocaridina rubra
TATATATATATATATGGCGTTATTTTCCCAAAAAAATAATCCAGTTATTCTTTTCGATCTAACGGACAGGTATAAAAGGCAACCTGAAGACTTAATAAATTCCAAACTTATTTCTATTAATTATATTATAGATAATTTTGTTGCCTAAAATTTGTATTTTATATATAGTATATTCCTTTGCAATTATTGAAGAGGAAATATATGCTATATGCTAATTAATACATCTGATCCTCATCGAGTAGCATTACATATCATAATGAATTTAATTATTATTATTATTATTATTATTATTATTATTATTATTATTATTATTCTCAGACCTTATAATAAGTTACTACAACATTCAGTCTTATTTCAAAATTATCATTATTATTATTATTATTATTAATATTGATTTGCCACATCTGTTTACCTACAGTGATTATCACACGGGAGAGTCTGAGAACTGCTTATTGTCCCGAGAAGACACTTATACCTTAGATCTTCATGATCCTCGGGACTTCTACAACGACCCAGATTTCACCTTTTACCAGACAGGAACGGGACGGGACTGCGACTACGAAGCGGAACATTACAATTCATACTTCTCAGGTAAGTCAGCTTAACTAGTAACTTACCTGTCTGGCATTACATGTTTGCGTTACAAGGCTGCACATTCTTTGCGTATTTAAGCAATTACGCTCTCATAATTGAACGGTCATACCACGTTGACAACACTGTGTTTCGTGCAATCAGCGAAGTTAAGCAACGTTGGGTCTGGTCAGTAAGTGGATAGGACATCCGGGGAACACCAGATGCTGTTGGCGTATAAAGGGACCGCCATAGTGGAGTGCTTGACTCGGGAAGTGACGAACCTAAGTTCAAACCCACGGCGGGGTGTAAGGAAGGGCATCCAACTTTAATTCCCCAGGTACAATCTGTGTCCACCCCTACATAGGGTCTCATAGTTACACATAAAACGTAAAAAATAATATTTTTTTTTTTTTTTTAACGAATTCACAGGGGCTTTGAGTATATTTGTGGGAATAGCAATAAGTGAATTGGTATGTTGAGTGTAGTGGAAACCATCCGTTCACAAGGTTTTCGTACTGTTTTAAGCCCTTTGAACATACTGTCTTAAGGGGGGTTTACACGGTCAAACGGTTCGTCGAACGCGGTTCGACAGACAAGTGTTTGAAGTGATGTTCGAAAGTGTGAACGGGGTATTTGGTTGTCGAACACGCAACGTGTTCGACAACCAAATATCTCGTTCACACTTTCGAACATCACTTCAAACACTTGTCTGTCGAACCGCGTTCGACGAACCATTTGACCGTTTAAACCCCCCTTTATTGTTACATCGTGACTGGTGCAAGGCTTCAATCGTAGACATTTGCGAATGTGTGAATAATCAACAGTGGAGCAGATCATACGAAGACCTGACTTAGTTGTTAAGGAAGATGAATTAAGGAAGAGACTATATGCCACCGCGGGGCATTAGAAAGGTCATCCAGCCAAAATCCCACAGCTCTAACATACGTGTCCTCCTTTATTCGAATGGTAACTAACTGTGCTACCTAAAACGGTGAACTATGGACAAAAGATAATGGTGAATTTAAGATGTCATTTTATAGACGAGTTTTACCTGACTGCGGCTCCTTTGTTTTATCAATTAGGTCAACTCAATTACGCAGGTGAAATAAGATTGTTTATATAGGTAGAAGTTTTATGATCTTCTTTCGGGTATAATTCATACCTGACAACACTTTCCTTGTTGTACTTACATACTTATGCAATGGTCACACTCCCCTGTAAGGGGGGAGGTGACCAAGTCAAATCACACACCTGCACCAAAAGCTAAAGGGGGATTTACACGGTCAAACGGCTCGTCGAATGTGGTTCGACAGACAAGTGTTTGAAGTGATGTTCGAACGTGTGAACGGGGTATTTGGTTGTCGAATACGTTTGTCGAACGTGTTCGACAACCAAGTACGCCGTTCACACGTTCGAACATCACTTCAAACACTTGTCTGTCGAACCGCGTTTGACGAACCATTTGTCTGTGTAAATTCCCCTTAATATACCTCAGTCACTTCTTTTTGGCTTGCATATTAGGTCAAAATGTTAACAACACTAATCGCACACTCAGCATTCCTGAAGAGAGCAAGTTCAACTACCACTAAGTAGCATCTTTACGCTTGCTCTCCCCCAGAAGGAGGTGAGAGTACCTCCTCCGTTTTCCCATGCATGTCGAAAAAGTCGACTAAATGAGGCGGAGCGAGGGGACTTGGAATTCTTTCATTTGTATTCTCCTCCCACAATGAGTCAAGCTTTTAGTTCTGACCGAACCATCCCACTTATAAAGGAATTATGGCCTCTGTATATATATATATATATATATATATATATATATATATATATATATATATATATATATATATATATATATATATATATATATATATATATATATATATATATATATATATATATATATATATGTATATATATATATATATATATATATATATATATATATATATATATATATATATATATATATATATATATATATATATATATATATATATACGTACAGTATACATTATTATATACAATGAATAAGACATGGGAAATATATGTTTCTTCTACACATATACAATCATATTATCATAAGAGAAATAATAGTTAAGCATGTGCAATCGTCCGTCATTAAGTAATCGGGTAAATTATCTTTCTTAACTTCCTCTTTGTAATTACCCGTCGGCGTTAATGACTAATATAACTGAATATTTCACCTCATTATTCAGGTAAGTTAAATTTAACTATTCCTTGTTCGTAATTATCTACTTACGTTCAAAATGCAAAACCTCATGTGCGTGACTCCCCGTCCCCTTGTTGATTCCACGATATCTTTCCTAAATCAATACTTGTATTTAGCACTGACAGTTTCTGCTCTTAACGAAATCTGATCATTGCATGCTCATGCATTATCAAATAAACCAATAAATAAGGGATTCTGATAGGGTATCTCAAATCAGAACTCTAGGAAGTGGGTCTCTGAATTAGCGTGGATATGGAATAAATGTGAGTATTGCATGTTTGTGAATAGATATGTGCTTTGACTAGGCCATTCCCCTAAAAGATAAGATAAAGCTCTATATTAAGATTTTCTTATACTTTCTATTAGTTTTCTTACTATAAATCTAATTAACTTTTTGTATTGATATACCATTTATGAGTGTTCCTTTCTATCTATCTATATAAAGGGCCACAATATTCAATTCAGTAGTTTTTTAAGGAGAAAAACCCAATACTATAAAACATTGGTGAACCAGGATTTATATATATATATATATATATATATATATATATATATATATATATATATATATATATATATATATATATATGTATGTATGTATGTATATTAGTCATTTCCCTTCATACACAAATGCATCAATTGCTAGAAAACAATGATTTAAAAAAAATTAAAGCCGAACCTAATTTTATATGACCCTCTTGTATTGTAAATTCAACCTTCATTATTATTTTTGGCGTATATTTCTCACCTAATACACATACAATATCTATACATCTCTTAATTAGCCATCCAAGTGTTACATCCGGTCTCTGTCACATCTCCTACCTTGACCTCACTCTTGCAACGACTGAAACCTCTTTGTTTTTCTGCACTCAACTTTAACGTCTCATGAGTAGTCAGTTAGGCTTTTTCCAGCCCATTTTATGAATGTTAGTTGCCAGATAGCGCTAGAATGTCAATAGCAAGTAAGTAGCCTCAACTGATTCAGCAAGTGCAGCGTTAGAAGTTAGAAGTCTATTGTGGAACAGCATCTTTAAGAGCTCGGGCTTTGATACGGGCAAACCTGCCTGTCCTGCATGCATGCTGATACCGTGCAAGCAAGAGAGAGAGAGAGAGAGAGAGAGAGAGAGAGAGAGAGAGAGAGAGAGATAGAGAGAGAGAGAGAGGGAGAGAGAGAGAGAGATTAGCTCCGGTAGAGTCATTCTTTTCTTTCAAACATAAAAAAGGCCTTCAGTATTTCTCACTGCAAACAAAAGACGTTAGTTATGCGGAAGCAAGCTACATAAAGCCTCAAAAAACAACAATTGAGACTTCCTCTGGTCGTGATGAAAACACATAAAAAGCTTTTGTTTTGAGAAAGAGAATAGGAAGTAGGAGGCGAAAGAGGATAAAAAATGTGTTTGAATATGGATGGAAATTTTAATTCTTTATGGAGGGAGGATGGATAGGTTCATCTCAAGGTCTTGATATGGATATCAAAAGATATGAACAAAAGAGTGAATAAATAGACTCAGTTTGTCCTTACCTCTGTTTTGCATATCCGGTTAATTTAAGAACTGACCCCTAAAGTAGTAGTAGTAGCAGTGGTGGTAGTACTGCTGTTAGTAATAGTAGTAATAGTATGATCTGCTTACTTTACCATCAAGATAAGAAGGTCTGGAACTAATATTCGTCGTAAGAACCCTCTCTGAATGCAAAACCCCAAACAACTTACTTCATCATTGGCAGTTCAGATGTTTGCACAACACACAACAACAGATATTAATGGTTTTAATATGCAAGAATGAAGAGGTCAGATATCGAAAAATTGTCACAGTGCACAGATGAAACAACATCAAGGATTGTTATAGAGAGTGCCTTCCAAATTGAAAACTATAAGTTAAATTATTTAGAAGATTGGAATTTCGAACTGTCACACATCATTACAAGTCAAAGCATAAGATTTCACTCTTAATATACAAGAATATACAGATTTCGTCACTTTGTGGTATTAGTGTTCAGCTGAGGTCTACCGTCCCATGTGGGAATACTTTTGATGAAGATTGAGGTATGGAAACCTAGGGAAGGATTAGTGTGCACAAGACATGAATTCCCGGATAAAGTACTGATGGAGGTCTGTAAAGATGTAGCATTGCAGGTTGTCCTTACTGGAAAAATAATGTCCCACTAGAAAATTAACAAGTCTAATGAAGCATGA
>JAXCGZ010013610.1:62500-65000 GCA_037179515.1 Halocaridina rubra
TAAAAAATTATTCATGTTTTCACATATGTAATGTGCTTGCTTGGTTATTGTATGACCCGAATGAGATTGGGAATTGAATTAAATGCTACAATGAAGCCACGAGTGAGGTTGGGGAATCTGTAATATGAACATAGTGGCATTCAGTTAGAATGCGTTCATCCCCAAGTATAGCAGATATAAGCTATAAGGTTGGGTTCCTTTTATACCTTCTGTGGTGTGTAGTTGGTAGCGCCTTGACTTAGTAATTATAAGTCCTAGGTTCGAGTCCCGGTCGGGGTAAAAAATGATTCATGTTTTCACATATGTAATGTGCTTGCTTGGTTACTGTATGACCCGAATGAGATTGGGAATTGAATTAAATGCTACAATGAAGCCACGAGTGAGGTTGGGGAATCTGTAATATGAACATAGTGGCATTCAGTTAGAATGCGTTCATCCCCAAGTATAGCAGATATAAGCTATAAGGTTGGATTCCTTTTATACCTTCTGTGGTGTGTAGTTGGTAGCGCCTTGACTTAGTAATTATA
Organism: Halocaridina rubra; assembly: GCA_037179515.1. Lineage (NCBI taxonomy): Eukaryota > Metazoa > Arthropoda > Malacostraca > Decapoda > Atyidae > Halocaridina > Halocaridina rubra. The sequence continues at coordinate 63,028 of JAXCGZ010013610.1, forward strand.
AGTCCTAGGTTCGAGTCCCGGTCGGGGTAAAAAATGATTCATGTTTTCACATATGTAATGTGCTTGCTTGGTTATTGTATGACCCGAATGAGATTGGGAATTGAATTAAATGCTAAAATGAAGCCACGAGTGAGGTTGGGGAATCTGTAATATGAACATAGTGGCATTCAGTTAGAATGCGTTCATCCCCAAGTATAGCAGATATAAGCTATAAGGTTGGATTCCTTTTATACCTTCTGTGGTGTGTAGTTGGTAGCGCCTTGACTTAGTAATTATAAGTCCTAGGTTCGAGTCCCGGTCGGGGTAAAAAATGATTCATATATATATATATATATATATATATATATATATATATATATATATATATATATATATATATATATATATATATATATATATATATATATATATATATATATATGTATGTATATATATACACACACATATATACACATATGCACACATATATACACACACACGCACACACACAAATCTAGAATTTCTAAACAAGAAGATAAAAACAAACAGCTGAATGACAACCTAAAGGAATTAGATGTTAGTTCACTGCTCTCTTCTCAGAGAGACGAGATTGCTGCTTGGAATGTTCAGATTAAGGAAAACATTGAACAGTTCAGAAAAGAGTTCCAGGAGCTGAATATGGAAAATGATGCCATGAAAACGTCCTTTGCTGATGCACTAAAGGGAAATGTGGCAGTAAAAGAGGCTGTAAAGGTGGTGGCACTGGAAAACATACAAACAGTTGACTATAAAGAGACAGTAATCGAAAAAATGAAAGACGTTGTGATGGAAAGGGCAAACCCACTCATCAGACAGGCACTTGATAAGGAGAAGACAGTGGTAATCTCAGGCATAAGTGAATCCCAGGAGCCAACATGGCAGGGGAGACTTGAAGAAAATAAAGCTAGGGTTGTAGACCTGATAAGAAAGCTTGGAGTAGTATGTGGTCCTGAGGATATTGTAAACATACACCAACTAGGTAAATATTCGAGGGAAGGAAAGCCGAGACCAACAAAAGTAACCTTTGAGAGAGGGGAGACATGTAGGGAAATATTGTTGAGAAAAAAAAGTCTAAAAGACCTTCAAGAATGCAAAGAAGTGTTCATTAGACGATACAGAACACAGGAAGAGATGGGAAAGATCAAAAACTTGTTGCAAGAGGCAAGAAGGTTAAATGATGAAAGAAATGAAGAAGAGAAGAAAAATTTTCGTTACGGAATACTTCCAGACAAAGGGGAGATAAAGAAGATAATGACAGAAGATCAGGGGATGGGGCCTCATTAAGATTGTTATACACAATTGCTGATGGATTAGCTGGTAAGGCAGTAGAATTAAAAGATAGGATTCACAACAGTAAGGCAGATATAGTAGCAATTACAGAGACTAAGTTGAGTGAGGACATAAACAGTGTCACAGTTTTTCCTAAGGGCTTCAGAATACTAAGGGTCGAAAGATCTGAGAGGACTGGTGGAGGGATAGCACTGCTCATAAGTGAGGGGATTCAAGTTGAAGAGATAAACTTGGCTATAGAAAGTGAGTTCAGGGAATTTCTTGTTGCTCGCATAAATACTGGGTCAGAGAGCATTATAATAACTGTTGTATACAACCCACCAAGGAACCAAAATAGGCTTGAAATTTATGAGGAAAGTCATATAGGTACGATTGAAGTCATAAACTCAGTTGTTAACATGGCGCGGGAGAAAAAATGTAGGATTTTGATTATGGGAGACTTTAATCATAAAGAGATAGATTGGATAAATCTTGACCCACACAGTGGTGAGGACTCCTTTGGGGCAAGATTCCTAGATTGCGTACAAGGGAATTTCCTACACCAACATGTAATGGAACCAACAAGAGCCAGGGGTGGGGATGAGCCATCACTACTTGATCTGGTGTTCACAGATAATGTGTTGGATATTGAAAATATTGAGTATGAACCACCAATTGGAAAGAGT
>JAXCGZ010013611.1:0-57500 GCA_037179515.1 Halocaridina rubra
TTGCCCCAAAGGAGTCCTCACCACTGTGTGGGTCAAGATTTATCCAATCTATCTCTTTATGATTAAAGTCTCCCATAATCAAAATCCTACATTTTTTCTCCCGCGCCATGTTAACAACTGAGTTTATGACTTCAATCGTACCTATATGACTTTCCTCATAAATTTCAAGCCTATTTTGGTTCCTTGGTGGGTTGTATACAACAGTTATTATAATGCTCTCTGACCCAGTATTTATGCGAGCAACAAGAAATTCCCTGAACTCACTTTCTATAGCCAAGTTTATCTCTTCAACTTGAATCCTCTCACTTATGAGCAGTGCTATCCCTCCACCAGTCCTCTCAGATCTTTCGACCCTTAGTATTCTGAAGCCCTTAGGAAAAACTGTGACACTGTTTATGTCCTCACTCAACTTAGTCTCTGTAATTGCTACTATATCTGCCTTACTGTTGTGAATCCTATCTTTTAATTCTACTGCCTTACCAGCTAATCCATCAGCATTTGTGTATAACAATCTTAATGAGGCCCCATCCCCTGATCTTCTGTCATTATCTTCTTTATCTCCCCTTTGTCTGGAAGTATTCCGTAACGAAAATTTTTCTTCTCTTCTTCATTTCTTTCATCATTTAACCTTCTTGCCTCTTGCAACAAGTTTTTGATCTTTCCCATCTCTTCCTGTGTTCTGTATCGTCTAATGAACACTTCTTTGCATTCTTGAAGGTCTTTTAGACTTTTTTTTCTCAACAATATTTCCCTACATGTCTCCCCTCTCTCAAAGGTTACTTTTGTTGGTCTCGGCTTTCCTTCCCTCGAATATTTACCTAGTTGGTGTATGTTTACAATATCCTCAGGACCACATACTACTCCAAGCTTTCTTATCAGGTCTACAACGTTAGCTTTATTTTCTTCAAGTCTCCCCTGCCATGTTGGCTCCTGGGATTCACTTATGCCTGAGATTACCACTGTCTTCTCCTTATCAAGTGCCTGTCTGATGAGTGGGTTTGCCCTTTCCATCACAACGTCTTTCATTTTTTCGATTACTGTCTCTTTATAGTCAACTGTTTGTATGTTTTCCAGTGCCACCACCTTTACAGCCTCTTTTACTGCCACATTCCCCTTTGGTGCATCAGCAAAGGACGTTTTCATGGCATCATTTTCCATATTCAGCTCCTGGAACTCTTTTCTGAACTGTTCAATGTTTTCCTTAATCTGAACATTCCAAGCAGCAATCTCGTCTCTCTCAGAAGATAGCAGTGAACTAACATCTAATTCCTTTAGGTTGTCATTTAGCTGTTTGTTTTTATCTTCTTGACTAGAAATTCTAGATTCTAGTTGACTCTTTTCCCCTTCCAGTTTCTTTATTCTTTTTTCTAGTTCCTTTCTCTCCTGCCCTTGTGCTTTATTTGCTTCCTCCAAAGATCTTATTTGTTCTCTGAGTGTTTCATTCTCTTTCATTTCTCCATCCATATTCCGAATTTTATCATCAAGGCTTGTAACCATTTCCTCTAACTTCTTGATTCTCTGTTTAAGTCCTCTGATGACTACCCCTTCTCCCGACCCATGGGTGGGAGAGGTTTGGGACAGAGATGGCTTCATTTTTATGTTCTCCCTCTCACAGAATATAGAAAGAAGACGAGAAAGAGGAAAAAAAAAGAAAAGAGAAAAACTTCTAATTTACCTTCACACAGAATTTTTATATCTCCATATAAGTGCTATTTAGTGACTCAGTTTGTCTCCTTTCTGGTAATACACATCTTAACTTAAAAACTTGACCATGGTAATTTAAGTATAAAAAGAAAAAGAAAAACAAAAGTCAAACCTGAAGGAAAATTCGAATTTGTGTTCGAGGTGGCACCCACCTGTTTCTGTTATATATTCTTCCTAACTGATAAACTGACTTGCTAACCAAGATATGTTATCACGGGATTTAGACTTTTCATTTAACTCAATATATATACAAAATAACAAAATAGCAAACGAGAAAGCTAAAAGAAAAGCAAAAAAAATGAAGAAAATAGGACTGCTGTACTACTTGGCAACTTAACTCAGTACTGTTGACAGGTGGGTATTTGGTAATTTTTTTTTTCTTTTATTATTCAATTTTTTCGTGTATCAAACTAACTAACTAGTTAATATAAATGGGAAGGATACTGTTTTTAACAATATATAGAACCACAGGATCAGGTAAAACGGCTTAAGAGCTTTCCCCAGTTTACACAAAAAATTAGGTAATGTGGTGTGAGGCTCCACGTCTGGCAACTCTTCTAGATTTCCCTCAAGGCAGAAACTGGACGGCAGCTTCTCTCTCTTCCTCACGAAAAAGATCTCAATTTTTTTCCTTTAATATGAACAGTCTCGTCTTACAACAAATATTAGTTTTTGTACTCACAATACTCTGCAGGATTTCAGATTTTTGGAAATTATGGTAAAGTTTTCCACTAAGCACTTTAGTCACTCGAAACAGTTTAAAATTTAAGAGGAGCAATTCCGTGTGTCACTGAACGCGCGGTGTGTGTTCCTAGATCTCTCTCATTCTCTGTCTCTTGAAGTTCTGCTTCTGCCATTGAGTAGTCAAGCTTGGGCCTTCTTGCACTTGTACCCATTCTCATTACCTTACATTTTGAGGTATTGAATTTCATTAGCCACTTTTCTGACCACTCAAGCAGACTATTTAGGTCTTCCTAAAGTTCTCCACCTTTGTTCTCGTCTCTTACTTTCTTCACAATCTTTGCATCATCTGCAAAAATATTCATGAATGAATTTGCAGACTGATAGGTCATTTGCATATACAAGGAACAAAAGTGGCCCTAAAATTGAACCCTGTGGAACTCCACTACTAATTCTTCTCCGTGTGTGTGTGTTCGTGTTTGTGTAAAGCCATGTTCTAGAGGCTAAAGCAGTGATTCTTAACCAGGGGTGCTCGCACCCCTAGGAGGTGTGAGACCGGTTCCTAAGGGGTGCGAGGATGCCTATGCATATATTTATATACGCGTAATATTTTTCCTGAAAAAACAAAAAACATTTTGCTTCAGCAGTGTTCTGAAATAGAGATAAACCTAAAATAAAAATAAAACGTGGTTTTGTTATTAATACACATCACATCAACTTTGTATCTTAGCATTTTTTTGTATTTCAGCAATTGGGGGGGAGGGTGCGGGTGCGAGAACTGACTGCTGATTTGAAAAGGGGGCATATCTCGTCAGGTCGAGGGTTCGCGCCTCGTCACGGTCTGAGGTTAGCAAGGGCATGCACTCAGGGTAACGATTACATCTGACAAAACAAGTCCTTTGCAAGATGGCAACCGTCCTAGCCCTTGGTAGAAAAGGGAGTCCGTGACGTAAAACCGGAACAACAACAATAAGTATATACTGAAAAAGGTTAAAAACCACTGGGCTAGAACAAGCCACGCTAATTGGAATTCGTTTTCCCAAAACATGTTATCATAATATACTGGTAAGTCAGGCCCTGGGAGAGTATGTTAGAAACAGCATTCTGGCTTAAAGCCCTGAGTCAACACCAAACAATACGCTTTAAGAGATGAGCTAGAAACAGCGATTCCATATAGATATTGGAAGAGCTACCGACAGAGACGAAACAAGATGTGGTGCTATCTTATCAGTGATGATAACTTGCACAAGAAATAAGATAAGATAGAATGCTCTCTCTCTCTCTCTCTCTCTCTCTCTCTCTCTCTCTCTCTCTCTCTCTCTCTCTCTCTCTCTCTCTCTCTCTCTTTCTCGAAGAAGAAGAAGAAGAAGAAGAAGAAGAAGAAGAAGAAGAAGAAGTGCTTATTTTAAATATATTATTGTTTCAAATCATAAGAAAAGTGTGAGCAAATATGTTCCCACTAAGGTATGTACGGCATCCAATCGCTAGAATAACTGTGGGATGAGAAGGAGAGAGAAGTGGCTTCCCTCAGGAGGCTGTCCTGTCAAAATAGTATGTGCAGAGAGAGAGAGAGAGAGAGAGAGAGAGAGAGAGGAGAGAGAGAGAGAGAGAGAGAGAGAGAGAGAGAGAGAGTATGATTGTAAATAAGCATATTTCATGATTAAGTGAACACGAGTTAAAATATAAACAACGGTCCTTTTGCTTATAGATAATATGGTAAAGCTAGAAAACAAATTAGATTGAATATAACAAATATGTTTCTATTCACGTTTCTCTGCTCAGACATACATAATTGAGTGTAAATTCCTTTTCTTACATTTATATTTCATATATCATATATATTATTAAATAAGTGTATAGCACAGTCGTCTACTCTGCTGGCAAATAATCATTTCACGACTAGTTTAAGATTAAAAATGAAAACGAATCATGAAATAACTCAAATTCCCCTAAAAGTATAAAGTAGGAAACCTTTCTATAGAATGGTATTCAGTACTATTTAAAGCTCTCGATCCTTTTGATCCGATTGTTATTTGTTTGTATAGAGTCATCCACGTATTCCTCTCCAGTGTTTTCATTGCCAGCTGTCAAAAACAAAATAAGGATGGGTAAGGCTCATACCACGCTCATTTCGAGTTATTCAGGCGCCTAATATGTGCATATATGAGTTAATATTCATAGGATGAATGTGAATAAGAGAGAGAAAGGACGTATGGATGATGAATATAGATGATAAGGTCGAATTAAGGGTGAAATAGCGGTAAGGTTAAGGGACCGACCAAGGTGTCACGTCAGATAAGCCGCGCCTGGGATGAGTCATAATGTGTTGATTATTTGGCATGCATTATTGACCTGGAATGGATGAATCGAGGGTAAATATTTACTTTCACACTCCAAAAGACTTAAAAGAGAGTTTGAAACCCTGATTAAATATCTACAAAAAAAGAACAAAATACCTTCAAATTTCAACTTATTTCTTAAGTGGAGGTGAACTAACTTTGGTTAAATAATTTCTTGCTCTGGCATTTGTATATTTCTATTACGCTTTCGTTGTATAATTTGTTTATATTCTTGTATGTAATGTAATAGCATAATTAAATTTTTGCTGACCTAATATAGTAGCATGATTAATACCGGCTAATACAGATTATGAAGTTTGGTTATTATCCATGGTATTGCCATTCAAACTGGTTAAAAGAGAATTAAATGCACCCCTTCCATAGCTTACCCGAGAAATCAAGTGTTACCACCTCTTCCTGAAATGTACCACGTTGCTGTATAAACACATGCATCCTATTAAGGAATGGAAGATTTAAGACAGGTTAGGTTAGGTTGGGTAGATAAGGTTATTTATGAACCCAGTATCACCCACTAGTATCAACCCAAACACAAAAAATAGTGGTTTCCGAGGAGAAAAATTATCAGGTTAATTCAAAACGCATAAAAAAATCCCAGCTAAATAGTTTGCTCCCAAAATGGAAGGTATGCATAGAGCAAATCATTACCTAAAGAAGTATATGCTTCTTATAAGAATTATTTTTAGGTTACCTTTTGGGCATGAAAAATAAAATTTTACTCTACTTTGCAATACTGGAGGGGGTTCGCAATAATTCAGTGGCAGAATGTGTGAGTCAGGAAGCGACTAATGCGGATATGATGGATGCAATATCTTATGCCTGTGATACATCCGTGTTTGAGTCCACTGCATTGATTTAGGAAGGTCACTGGCCTTAATTCCTCAGCTCCAGTCTGTCTGTGTCACCTCCCATTGAAATGGGGAATAATAGTGAGGCATAAAAAGGTCAAAAAAGTGCTTTACAATACTATACAAGATATATAAATGTATATAGCCACCTGGAAATTGCTTAGAATTGAGACTCATTTTGAACCTGTGGAACTTTTTTCACACACTAAAAATTGGTTACCTTACAGGATGCCCAGTTTTCAAAACTAAAGTCCCAATGTTCTGGTGTGCAATGCCAAAATTTTCTGGTATGATGTTTTCACAAACTAGTTTTCAATGGTTCATTCAACGGTGGCTAAATTGTACTTTAATATATCCCAGAAAATGTACAAAGAATGGAGGAGTGTAACAGGTATTCAAGAGCTTGCACAATATAGTTAAGCAAAATATCAAAGTTTAGTCAGGATTCTGAAAGACCAACTTGGAATTCTGTGTTTGGTTGACCTGATTTCCAAGCAAACAACAGTGTTGTAGGACCACACCCTACCATGCCCATCGAATTTGCCATGCCAAAAGGTTCATGGTGTGCAACAGTTTTTTGAGAAAATATTTTCAGTGTACACTTACCGTATTCCTCAGACTGATAGTGTGCCACACTCCATCACTAAAATTACCAGTAACTTAACCCATCTTCATTAGAAACTTATGATAGTAGCAGTTTAAAGGACTACATTCAAAATTCATACAAGTATTTAATTAAATAATTTTCAATGGCCTAATACCCCAATCATGAAGTTGCCTATGTCCTATGAGCTCACTTTAGCCTAGCCTGAGAGGCTCCTAGAGTACCATGCCCAGTTTCTAGCTTCTTTTGTAATTTGTTAACAAGTAACAAAACTCAACATATCTCATTTTGCACTCTTGATAAAGTAAATATGGTTATATGTGTGTGTGTTCGTAATCAGCCACTAAGAGATGTAGGTTATTTTTATGTGATTCTCTGTATCAGAATAAGTTATTTTCAGTATTTGTTATTCTCGCTTCTTGCGAGCACACTCTCCTGCCTTTATTTTAGTAAAGTTTGAATATGCTTAGAAGAAAAATAGGAATATCTACTCTTAATATGTCTTGGCATTAGTTTAAGCCTTTTATCATGATTAGCAGTTTATCAAGCAAAAATCATTCTTCATCTGACTTCGTTTGTTAATTTTATTTTATTTTGATTTTATTTTATTTGATTTTATGCACAAAGCTAGGCTCTGTAAGGTTTGCCTATATTGAGTCAAGTTTATAAGACTGTTTGTAGCCTATTATGTTTATCTTATGTGTTTTTGCTATTATTTCAATTATTTTGAATTCAGTTTTACCAGAAAATGCATGCTGTAAAAAAAGCTGCATTGTATTTCCATGTAATGATTGGAGCTTGGAAGTTGTGGAACAAGATATATAATATACGATTTGAATCATATTAAAGTAAATCGACAATAAATCATCAGAAACTATAATGGTCACCTAGAGTGGTATCTAGTAAAATTTTATCACAAATATTTCTGCACGGAAATAGTTATATATCTGCTAATATATGATACAGATAATGCGACCAGTAATACATTGACTGTAGGTCCCCATCGTAAGCAGTTTTAAATAATGAGGTACTGGACATACGTGGTTAGGAAATATTTAAAAAGAAAGAATGAAATATTTTTCCTAAGATATGCATTATAGCAACTATAATACTGCGTTTTTTTTTAAATTTAAATGTATTAGTACAGTTTAAGTACATTACAGTAATCTAGGTATGATTTTCTGTGTGTAGTATGTTGGGATTACAGTAGTTACATGTAAAGTAATTAGGCAAGCTATATATATTTCTTGAACATTCACATTTTTTGAGTAACAGGGTTGGTTGGGAACTAATTCATTGAATAAGATGAGGGACCACTGTATTATCATATCTACTATCAAAATAGTAAAATCTTCCAAAATTCTGCATTATCACCAACTTCATATAACCTACATTCTATGTATAGGTACGAGTATCAAGTTTTGACTATTTCCTGTATGAGGACGGTGTGGCTATGCTGAGCAACAATTATGCTGTTACAGTAAAAGCTACCTGAAAACATTTCATACTTTTACTTGTGATTATGCTTTTTAAATGTTTACCTTAAGTAGTACATAACGTGGTCATTCCACAACTCTCTCCCTTATAAGACACTCACTGTAGATGCATAGCTATATACTGTACTCTAAATATAGACTGATATATGTTTATTTTACTCTATCATTGCCAGTATTGGTTATATGATAAATGAGGCAGGATTGATGTTCTTTTCATAAATGAACTGCTTTCTTTAATATTAACATTGTTTGCTCTCTGGAGTGTTCTGTTTCATTCCACACTAATATCACAGACAGTTACTTCATTGTATTTCTCTGGTCCAGTTTTTTAATTAATTGGGAAAGACACTTTCGTGCAAATCTCCATGCAAAGTTACAGTGCCTGTTCCTGAATTTTATTTTTTCATTGTGCTTTTTTAATAAAGTATTAATAAGTAAGTCACCATGGGTCCAGAGAAGGTAATTACTGTTTAGCACCATAGTGAAAAGGAAAATGCTTTAGAACTCAATAGAAGTGAAAAAAAGAAATTAAGCAATAAATCCCCTCTCCTTCGCCTTCCTCACCACCTTCCACTTACGCTATCAACTCTCCTCTGTATAGGTGAATTGGGAAGGAACTTATGCAGGGGTGATTACACTACAGAATGTTATGAAGGGTATAATGCCTTAATCTTCGTAGCTCCAACATGTCTGTATCTATCCTCACTTGAATAGAGACTAAGGGGGTCCTCGATGTACGCCAGAGTTCCGTTCCTGAAACGTGATATAACTCGATTTTCAGCATAAGTCGGAACACACCTGAATAAGCTCCTAGGTCACTCACCTGTGCTTATGCAGTAGTAAAGTTTCTCCCTTTTTTGAGGATTTCACTCTCTAATTTCACTTATGTGGTGATGGCTTTCATTTTCTTCGAAGCACTTCCATCAGAAGAATCTGCTTTACACTTGGGAAACATCATACTAGCCAAAAATTATCTAAAAAAGCAAAATAATTTATGGGAGATGCATTGTAACCACAAAGTTTCGTAACTCGAGGACATTGTCAACTGAGGACACCCTGTACTGTATTTGTGAAATATAAAGCTGATTAGTTATTGGAGCAGGATACTGATTTTTAGGATACAGCCATTATTTTAATTTACCACAGGAAGGGAGCTAATTAATTTATATTGAAGGAATAATAAATTTATAAATTTTATTATCATGAATTCTTTTTTAACAGGGGCTTTGCTGAGCTATTTCCGGAGCCTCATTGGCTCACGTGAAATGCGTATTCTGATTTTAGGCTTAGACGGTGCTGGCAAAACCACAATTTTATATCGTTTGCAAGTAGGAGAGGTCGTTACTACTATTCCCACCATTGGCTTTAATGTTGAGCAAGTCACATATAAAAATCTCAGATTTCAAGTATGGGATTTGGGAGGACAGACTAGTATAAGGTAAGTAACAGTGTTGTACAATATAGGTATACTGTATATCCTTTGTTTTTGGTTTTGTAAAGAAGAGTAACCCCAGAGTACTGTAGGCTTATTAATTTTTTTATTTTTTATGAGTGTTTCACTGGGACAGACACAAGGCAAGTCACCTTACATTACTTTACCTTAACCTAACCCAACCCAACTCAACCCACCCTAATCCAACCCAACCTATATCGAACCCAACCTAATCTAATCTAACCTTACCTAACCAACCCTAACCTAATAATTTTACTTGGTTATATAAGTTTGCATGAGGCTCTGGGAGTTACTCATCTTTATAAGAAATTTTTTCATTTTTCAATAACATACCATTACCTTTTAGTTATATCCTGCAAAGAATGTCTTGCATATTGCTATTGTATATAAATTGTAAGTGTATTAGGGAACCTCAGTAGTGCAGTGATCAGAGTCCTCAACTCAGGTAGCGACATACCCAAGTTTGCATTCACCTCTTAAGGGTCATGTGGAAGGCCATTTTGCCTTAATTCCCTAGCTCTAACCTTTCTATGTCCACTTCCACTCGATTGGGGATTAATAGTGACATAAAGTGGCAAGCAACAAACAAATATCTTGCTGTACATTGGAAAGTCTACTGTATTTCTTTTCTGCCTTCATCAAAGATTATACAAGATATGTTAATAGTAAAGCCCCTTTATATAGTAAATTATATGGAGAATTTGGTTTGTACGAAATATCACTGGAAAAATATGGGGCTCACGTACCATACTCAAATTATGCTAAATAAGATTAATAATTTTTCAAATATTATGGGTTATATAAAGGATTTTTTCTTTGTAATGGTCAGTAATATTTGTTAAATCAGCATTACTCTGTATATGTAACGCATAATTCTTAGCAATAAGTATGGTTTGGATATTATAGTCTAGATTTTCCTCTGATGAGTTTTTATATTTCCACTTGTGCCATTGTAAACTTTGTTTCTCTTTTCTCAAATTTTATGCAAGATTTGGTTAGTGCTGCATTATATATATATATATATATATATATATATATATATATATATATATATATATATATATATATATATATATATATATATATATATATATATATATATATATATATATATATATATATATATATATATATATATTATATATACAGTATATATATATATTATATATATATATATATATATATATATATATATATATATATATATATATATATAAAATCCCTCGCTATATTGCGGATTCACGGTATCGCAGATTTAAAAAAATAATAATAATAATAATAATAAAAATTTAAAGATTATTGTGACACCAGGATGGGCCAAAAAATTATAAAATAAAACAGCCTTTATCAGGCTGTAAAGAGAAACAGAGATGGAGAGTGTAATGACCTGTCGGATTTGAAGGGATTATAAAAGATGTTTAATGAATATCCAGCTCTCTGCTGGGTTTTAATATACCTCTGCATTACTTTCATGATGTCTATTCCAATAATTCTCCTTAGATCTTATTATTATTATTATTATTATTATTATTATTATTATTATTGTTATTATTATTATTATTATTATTATTATTATTATTATTATTTTTATTATTATTATTATTATTGGCAACAATAATTTTCCTTTGATGATGATTGTGGAGATTATTATTATTATTATTATTATTATTATTATTATTATTATTATTATTATTATTATTATTATTAAGGGCTCATCATGGTTTGTACATCTGTTGGTTTATTTACTTTAATAACTGTGTATAGTGCCCCTCCCTAGTTGGCTGGGACAAAGAGAGTGTGGGGGGTTGGGTAGAATAGAATGTTGGAGAGAGAGAGAGAGAGACATATCTTTAATTAACTCTTGTTCATTCAACCAAAACTACATTATTTATTGTAAAAATAATGGTTTAATTACAAATTATTAATAATAATAATAATAATCTCCACAATCATCATCAAAGGAAAATTATTGTTAATAATAATAATAATAATAATAATAATAATAATAATAATAATAATAATAATAATAATAGTAAGATCTAAGGAGAATTTTTGGAATAGACATCATGAAAGTAATGTAGAGGTACAGTATATTAAAACCCAGCAGAGAGCTGGATATTCATTACACATATTTTATAATCCCTTCACATCTGACAGGCCATTACAAGGGTGATAATTAATAAAGTTTTAAAAATTCATGATCAAACCAGAACTCGTAATGGGTAATGGATTTAAGCTTGATAAATTTAGGTTCAGAAGGGAAATTGGTGAAAATTGGCTTGGTAATACCGTAGAGTAGCTGATACATGGAACAGGATTCCTAGTAGGGTAGTAAATGCCAATATATATATATATATATATATATATATATATATATATATATATATATATATATATATATATATATATATATATATATATATATATATATATATATATATATATATATATATATATATATATATATATATATATTATATATATATATATATATATACACACAGTGTTCCCCCAGTTATTCGTGTTTCTTGGTTCGCGTTCTCACTGTATCGCGTTTTTTTTTTTTATAAATTATTATTTTATTTTATGGGTATATGCAAAAATATTAAAATATTAAAAAAAAAAATTCAGTATTTTCATTTTTTTTTAATTGAAAAAAACATATTTCATTATCTAATTGATAAATTTTTTTTTTTCCTAGCCTACGAATAATAAAACCGTAAAAAATAGTAAAAAACATAAATTTAGATAGATAGATAGATACGTTTATTGACCACCTCTTTTGAAAAGTATAATCTTTACAAAAGGAATATTTGGTCCAAATTACAATGAATAAATACAATAGATTTTGTACAATCATCAAATAAGTAAATGAATTTTAAATTAATATACATTGTACTAATAACTGAATGATATACGTATGTACAGCATAACTCACAGTATTGCATCATGCGAAATAGTGTTCGATAGCATATAATGTATTGGGGTCGCAGCTACATGACCTAGCATATATATTTATATTTCCAGTAGTTTCATGATTTTATGATAAAAAAAACGTATTTCTTAGCCTAAGAATAATAAAACAGTAAAAAATAGTATTGCACCACGTAAAATACGATACCGGTATCAGTGTTTCGGAAAACGCAAAGGCTCTCACCTACGTGACCTAGTGAATATTAAAATTTTCATTATTGATAAAACAAGTATTTCCTAGCCTAAGAATAGTAAAACAGTAAAAAATAGTAAAAAACATAAATTTAGATATACGTACGTACAGTATAACTCACAGTATTGCATCATGCGATATATGTAGTGTCCAATAGCTACGTGAGCTAGCATATACATAAATTTAGATATACGTATGTACGTACAGTATAACTCACAGTATTGCATCATTCGAAATAGTGTCCGATAGCTACGTGAGCTAGCATATATATTTATATTTCCAGTAGTTTCATGATTTTATTGATAAAAAAACTTATTTCTTAGCTTAAGAATAATAAAACAGTAAAAATTAGTAAACAGTATTGCACCACGTAAAATACAATACCGGCATCAGTGTTTCGGAAAACGCAAAGGCTCTCACCTACGTGACCTAGTGAATATTAAAATTTTCATTATTGATAAAACAAGTATTTCCTAGCCTAAGAATAGTAAAACAGTAAAAAATAGTAAAAAACATAAATTTAGATATACGTACGTACAGTATAACTCACAGTATTGCATCATGCGATATATGTAGTGTCCAATAGCTACGTGAGCTAGCATATACATAAATTTAGATATACGTATGTACGTACAGTATAACTCACAGTATTGCATCATTCGAAATAGTGTCCGATAGCTACGTGAGCTAGCATATATATTTATATTTCCAGTAGTTTCATGATTTTATTGATAAAAAAACTTATTTCTTAGCTTAAGAATAATAAAACAGTAAAAATTAGTAAACAGTATTGCACCACGTAAAATACAATACCGGCATCAGTGTTTCGGAAAACGCAAAGGCTCTCACCTACGTGACCTAGTGAATATTAAAATTTTCATTATTGATAAAACAAGTATTTCCTAGCCTAAGAATAGTAAAACAGTAAAAAATAGTAAAAAACATAAATTTAGATATACGTACGTACAGTATAACTCACAGTATTGCATCATGCGATATATGTAGTGTCCAATAGCTACGTGAGCTAGCATATACATAAATTTAGATATACGTATGTACGTACAGTATAACTCACAGTATTGCATCATTCGAAATAGTGTCCGATAGCTACGTGAGCTAGCATATATATTTATATTTCCAGTAGTTTCATGATTTTATTGATAAAAAAACTTATTTCTTAGCTTAAGAATAATAAAACAGTAAAAATTAGTAAACAGTATTGCACCACGTAAAATACAATACCGGCATCAGTGTTTCGGAAAACGCAAAGGCTCTCACCTACGTGACCTAGTGAATATTAAAATTTTCATTATTTTATTGATAAAACAAGTATTTCCTAGCCTAAGAATAATAAAACTGTAAAAAATAGTAAAAAACATAAATTTAGATATACGTACGCACAGTATAACTCACAGTATTGCATCATGCGATATATGTAGTGTCCGATAGCTATGTGAGCTAGCATATATATTTATATTTCCAGTAGCTCTCACCTACGTGAGATAGTTCATGTTTTTTTAACAGTGCAGGGAGGGTTTATACAGTACGTAAACTTAAAAATAATTGTAAATGAGTGTCATGTAATTACCACTTCTTTCACCGTAATTTTATCTATCACTTTCATATAAATTTACGTTGCATGCTGTTATTTATGAAGTAAAGGGTGGTTTGTTAATAGTACAGGGAGGGTTTATACAGTGTAAACGTAAAAATAAATTAAAATATCTATGTACATATAGGCTGATCCTACTCCGCGGTTTTCCTGGTTCGCGCCTGGTCCCGAAACCAAACTACCGTGATAAGGGGATGAACACTGTACAGTGATCCCCCGCTGTATCGCGTTTCTTGGTTCGCGTTTTCACTGTATCGCGTTTTTTTTTGGCAAATTATTATTGTAAAATACCTATGTACATGAGTATGTCATGTAATTACCACTTCATTCACCATAATTTTATCTATCACTTTCATATAAATTTATGTTGCATGCTGTTATTTATGAAGTAAAGGGTGGTTTGTTAACAGTACAGGGAGGGTTTATACAGTGTAAACGTAAAAATAAATTAAAATATCTATGTACATATAGGGTGATCCTACTTCGCGGTTTTCCTGTCTTGCGCCGGGTCCCGGAACTGAACTACCGCGATAATGGGGGGATTACTGTACTGTATATATATATATATATATAAAAAAATAAGCCCATTAACTTGATAAATGCAATTACAGATGTGTTTGCTAGCTTTGTATTCGTGTGAATTTAGAATAAAATCGTATTTGGACTTAGGTTTTTTTTTCTTTTTTAAATTCAATATAATTCTTCAATATAACCATCTATATAAACAAGTAAATAAATAAAGCCATTAGCATGATAGATATGAATGTAGTACAGCTGTGTTTCGTAGCTTTGTATTCGTGCGTATTTCAAGTAAAATCATATTTTTTTTTATATTCAGTATAATTCTTCAATATAACCAAATACTCTATATGAAAAAATAAGAAAAATGAATCCATTAACTTGATAAATATGAATACTTATGTTTGCTAGCTTTGTATTCATGTGTAATTTGAATAGAATCGTATTTAGAGCTGTGTTTTTTTTTTTAATTCAGTATAATCCTTCAATACTGTGAAACCAAATATATAAACAAAAAATAAATAGTCATTAACTTGATAAATATGAATACAGCTATGTTTGCTAATTTTGTATTCGTATGTACTTCGAATAAAATCGTATTTACAGCTATGTTTTCTTTTTTTTTTAATTCAATATAATCCTTCAATATAACCATATATACAAGGAAATTAATAAATAAAGCAATTAATTTGATAAATATGAATGCAGCAGTGCTTCTAGCTCTGCCGCTCTTACAAACTATTTTGGTGCGTGGTTTGAATTGACCACCAGCCAGGTTGGTCGAAAAATTAATTTATTAATAATTTGTTAATTATTTCTTGGCCTTTGTTGTAACAGCGAAACAACATAAGTAGGAATGACGTTGTACAAGGACCTACTGTTCTTTACTCGGAAAGTACGGTGTAACTATTTGTTTATGATTTTAAGTTGTCAAATGTATGAATGAATATAAAATGTTTTGGAAAGTATATTTAAAACACCTTGCCTTTGGGAGGAAGAGAATGTCTGTGTTTATGCATTAATTTTCTTAAAATGAAATATCTCTGATATTATTTTATTTAAACTGGTACTTCTTCACACTGGAGTCAGTAGTATGGCTGCAAATGAAAAAATAAAGCTTCGGTAAGGAAAACTTTGGGAGAGACTAATATTGACAGGTTCTTGCTGCCCTTTCCCTTTTAATTGGTTCTTCTGATATGCAGATAATCTATATCTCTCTATACAAGAGCCATAATTCCCCCTATAAAGTGTTTGGCAGAGTTAAAGCAAAAATTTGACTCTATCCTTGAGGAAAAATGAAAGGGGATTCCAAGTCCCTTAGCTTCAACCCATTTATTTGACTTTATTTATGCAGGGTCACACAGAGGAGGTATTTTTGCTTCCTCTGAGGGGAATGCTGGTGATACAGGAGGAGATTTCTATTTTCACAACCACCTTATAACAGTATTGTTTGCAGAGTCATTATTTATATAATTGCTACCAGCCACTATAAGGCTCTTTGGTACTTCAAGTTCTTAAATGTATTTTATTATTAATATTGATGTTGTGAAGAATTGAAAGCCTAGGGTAACAATAAGTTGGTAGTACTTCCCTTAGTAAATGTGGCCCTGATTGTGTACCCTAGGTTCGAGTCCCAGCCATGGTATATAACTCACAAGGTAGGCGAAGCATAGTGAAACCCCACTGTTTCATTTCATTCTAGTTGCCTACCCTGCAGGATTTGGATCTATATTGCATAATTTTTTCTTTGAAGTCTTATGCATCACTGTTAATCCCTTTTATGTGGGTGGATACAGACAGATTGGAGCTGGTACACTAAGGCTGGATGCTCTGCCTAATAACCCACTGTGGGCTCAGTCACGGGTCTGTCACCTTCAGAGACGATTATTCTAACCACTTTACTACTGCACTCACTTGGCATGATGTCACATGATGCCAGAAAAAAAAATGTCTTTGGCATTTGAATAGGCCGTGAACTTTTATTACCAGTTAAAGTCTTCACAGTTATATTTTAATGGTGTGATCAAACCTTTGTCTTGTATATATACTGCATTGCTCGTTTTTATAACTGTGTTTTATATGCGATCTACCATGGTTTGCTGAACAGTATGTGTGTAAAAATTCAATTTTATTTTAGACCTTATGATATCGATTTTAGCTGCCAAAATCTTCTCCTGATGAAACAATAGTTATTTAATTTTTTATTTGTATATTCTTTTTAGAAATATCAATATACACACCACTATTTTAATGTGTTGATAGAACTTGATTTTTTTTTTTGAACTTTTATGCTGCTGTATTACGAATAAAATGTGTTAAAGTACTGGTGTTTCTTTTGATTTTTAGTAAGTATGATAAATGAATAATTTCTCTACAGCAGTGGTTCCTAACCATTTTTTTATGTAGCTCCCACTTTCAACTAGTTGCATACCCCAACGCCCCTCTTCATTTGGGAAAGGCAGGAAATGTGAGAAAATTTTCTTAATGTGGATGATAAAATAATTTTACCAAAAATTGCAGAGTATAAGATGTAAATACTACATGTTTTTCAACATGTATTGTCTTCAGTTTAACTTTTGTTTTATTCAAATAAATAAAACAGCCCTGGCATGTATAATAGAATTTGTATTGAAGTAAAAGGTTAATTCTATTATGTTAGCTTGCAGCCCCCCTCAGTTCCCCCAAGAACTTACTGCCCCCTTCATCAAGTCCAATGCCCCCCAGGGGGTGCTATCGCCCAGGTTAAGAACCACTGCTCTACGGTATTAGAAATACATTCTGGACACCTGCAGCGTATTTTCAGAGCTAAAATTTCTTGCCGTTTTTCTTGGATTTTTTCGGGCAAACTTAAAACATACAATGAATGATAATATTTAATAAATAAGATTAATCTACTGTTTGTCTTGTTTTCATATATGGAATATAGCATTATCCATGAAAGTGAAAGTGAAGGGGCAAGAATACTTCCTCCATATAGGGACTTGGAATCCTCTCCTATGTTTTTCTTCCTGCAAAGGGTCTAGCATTTTGCTTTGACTCAACCACCCCCTTATATATGGGTTATTGGCTTTTGTGTATACAGAGATAAAACCTAAAAATTATTTAAGGTGTTTTTTTTCTTGATTTCTCATTATAAATTATGCAGATCATATTTAAAGCAGCATGGATCTTTTTAAGATATAATCTCTAAATTTTTATAGGCTACCTCTCATAATTGGAATAATTTTTCTTTATATTTCAACATAATTCTGAAAAACTTCCTCATTACCTCTCCCGGTCCCCCTTGTGGTATCTGTTTTCTTACTTTGGATCTTATAAACATTAGTGACTCCCAGAACCCCATTAAACTGTAAAGTTAGCTTAGGATGAGTGACTTCCCTTGGAAATATGAAAAACCCTAGAGCACCCTGAGGTTACTTTACTCTACAAGATTCCTTATTGTATACACTAATGATTTCTTGCCAAAAAACTCTCTTGATGCTTGCGTCAGGGTAACCTTCCTTTGATGGTTATATAGTCATGGTCTTTTGTCGCCTGCTGCATGTGTTTCCTTCTGATGCTAGAATTTTAAATTCCTTTCAAAGATGTATATGTCCAGAGCCCTATTATCTTTTTTCATATGATCATATTAGAGTGTGTTTTTCTTTTGGTGCCACACATTTGAAGGCTACTTTTAAGAGTTTTTTAGTCTATGACAGTACGTTTTATCATGTATCGGTATCGTTTTGCACTTTTTTGCTTCCTTTTGTCTTGTGTGTATATAGATGTCAAATTTAAAAAGAGTAGTTATATCTTTTTCTGTACAAGATTCATAAAAGAAATAGGCATTCTTACCTGAATTGCTTACGTGCCTTAAAAACTTAATAAAAGAAAGGGGAGTGAAGGGCTAGCAATTTTCTATCTTTAAAAGATTTGTTTCCTTGCCACACAGCAAGTGCCAAAGGAGGAAGGGATGAATTGGATATATTGATGCCAATCTTCTAGCTCTGTGAGATGAGGCATTTTGTTTAAGAATTTACAAAAAAAGAGAGGAATTTATGTAAAACTTTTTTCATAATTTTAATACTTTTGTCTTTGTATATATAAAAGCCATAATCCCCCTTATAAAGGAAGGTGGCTGAATCAAAGCAAAATACTTAGATCAATAGTCGACTTTTATAACATGTAGGAGAACATGGAGGCAGTATTCTTGCCCCCCCCCCCTCGTTCCATGGGGAATTTTAACAATGTACAATTCTAAGTTATCTTTAAAAATGGTAATGTCTGTGTTCCTTACTTATATATCCTCTGATTACAGACCTTACTGGAGATGCTACTACTCAAACACAGACGCTATTATTTATGTTGTTGACTCTGCAGACAGAGACAGAATAGGCATATCTAAGCAAGAGTTGGTGTCCATGTTAGAGGTAAGGAAATAAAAGTATTTTAGTTTTTATTTAGAATGATATATCCAGTGTATGCATAATCACATTATTTGTAAGATACTTTACTTATTTGTTATTTATTGTAAGTACTTTCATTGCAAAATTAGATAAATATTTACATTAGGTACATGACCAATAGCTATGTAAATTGTGTTTAATAATTTGCAAGTACTTTACATATATATGTGTTTATTTTTGATACCGTGTGCCCTTATTTGTGCACGATAAAACTTGTTTACCTCACTATTAATGCCATTTGTCCGAAAAAAGTGGACAAATGTCAGTCTAAGTATACCTTTATTCATGATAAAATCTTTCTATTTGTTCTAGCATTTATTTTGATTATATAATAGTGCAGTTAACTCTCACTAGATCAGTAATCACCATAGGGATTGTTTAAATTATATCATCTTGCAATTGAAGCTTCAAGGAGACTGTGGTATCATATTGGTAAGAGCGTTCAATTCAGGCAGTGACAAATCCGAGTTCAAGCCCTCTGCAGGGTACTAGGAAGGGCATCCTGCCGTAATTCCCCAGCTCCAACCTGTATGTTAACTCCCATTTGAATGAAGATTAATAGTGTCACAAAACGTCAAGTTTGTCACTTGGAAGTGACAAACCTGAGTTTGTGCCCATTGTTGGAAATTGGGAAGCACAATCAACCTTAATGCCCCAGCTCTAACCCGTGTGTGTCTACCCCCACTCTGTTGGGGATTAATAGTGACACAAAAACAGCAAACAAAACACAATTTAAGGATTCACATACAGTTCCACCCCCAAACAAAGGGAAGAGCACCTTATATATAATAGAAGCATT
Source organism: Halocaridina rubra (assembly GCA_037179515.1). Lineage (NCBI taxonomy): Eukaryota > Metazoa > Arthropoda > Malacostraca > Decapoda > Atyidae > Halocaridina > Halocaridina rubra. The sequence goes on from JAXCGZ010013611.1 coordinate 19,685, forward strand.
TTACTGTATGTTACACTAATTAGACTGTACTAATGTATAAATGCTGATTTTTTTTATGGATAATTTTTATGTAATAAGTACATAGTGTATTATTCAAATGCAGTACCATACACAAAGCTCCCCAGTTGATACTGGAATTCACTCATACACATATTTACACTTGCTTATGCAATTGCCGCAATCCCCCTTGTTAGGGCAGTGGCTGAATCAAAGCACACATTCACTAGATGTTAATATACCTCGATCAGTTCTCTTAGTGATACATTAGCGTTTGGTAAATGTGCGTGCTTTTAACTCGACCATATTTACACTTTCAGAATAGGGAACAGTTTTATGTTACCACTGTGACATATATCTTATGAATACGCTATTCTCACAAAAATGCCACAAGATATATGCTAATGAATACACAACTGCAATGAAAGTAACTATTTTACTTCTCATGCTACATGATTTATTAGTAATTAAATATTCCCACACAGTAATATAAAAACTAGCTGTTTGCACTATTTTTGTGTCACAATTAGTCCCCTTGAATGGGGTTGACAGGTTGAAGCTGGAGTTTTAAGACTGGATGCCTTTCCAAGTGTGCTGCAGTGGGCCTGGGCCTGCATTAGTGCACCTCGAATATTTTTGAATGATGTTTTATTCCACTGAAGCAAGCTGGATGGCCACAAGTGACACAAAAATTGGAGAGCCAGGGCTTTATCATACCATGTGCAGTTTCAACACTTCTATCCAGATAGCAAAAATTCAGAGGGAAAGGGATTCCATCTCTTGATTTTGTACCCTAATACTTAGCTCCTACACCATGCTAATTCTTACTCCTTGTGAGTGACCCAAGTAATATGGTTGTGGAGGGGGGGAATTTGGCATTCCTTCATCTCCAAACTGTTGAGAGGAGTGTTAGAAGTATGTTTGGGTTCTGATGAATATATGTGCTTTGACTCGGCCATCCCTTATTTGGGAGATTGTGGCCATTGTACATGTATGTGTGTGTCTTATGCTACCTCATCACCAAGGATGTATTTAATCATAGTTGCACACATGATTCAGATCCTCATCAGTGTTGAAAACAGTTTATATCAGACTAGAAGTAGAAATTGGTTGCATATAGCTCATAATGGAAGAGCAAAAGGACTGTACTGAAAGAATCACATTCGTGTATGTTGCATGCAGGCAGCATCCATTACTTGTGTACCTCTTCATCACCAGATTTAACAAGTGATTAAATATTATTGCATAAGGCATGATTTAAATACTTGTTCGTCTATATTTACATAGTGGCCACAATCTTCCTTGTAAAGGGGATGACCGAGTCAAAGCACACATTCATAAGAAGTTAATTCATCTCTGTCACTCCCCATAGTTCCTTGGGGATAATAGACTGCCACAATTCCCTCCCACCACACTGCTTGGGTTAATCATAAGGCCCGACATTTGTATATTTTATTATCACTTAATACTTTATCTGGAAATGGCAAGACGTTTTCATTATGTGTCATGGGATGCCATTATCGTTATATTCCTTCTGGTTGTTGAGAAAGAATGCCAATGTTACAATTCATTTGAGTGTCAGTGGGCTGGCAAAGCCTTATTTTAGAATTTATTTTCTTTTTTATAAAGAAGACTGTTAAATAGGTGATGAAGGGCAGGGCTGGTCCGACACCCTCGGTTCTTTGTGTCCATTCAATGATCTTCAGTGTGGATATATTATGGTCTTTAGACTTAGGTATATTATCACGGTAATATGCAAAAAAAGGTGAGTAAATGAGCTGGAGCAAGGCGACTGAGAGTCCCCTCCTTTTGTACATTTCCTTCCACAAAGAGTCAAGGTTTTGCTATTGACTCAGCCACCCCCATATAAGGTGGATTATTTCTTTTGTATATAGATACAGGAAAGATGTTATAACCTTTTTATATATTTTCTCAGGAAGAAGAACTGAAGTCTGCTATATTAGTGGTTTTAGCCAACAAACAAGACATGGAGGGTGCTATGACCGTGGCCGAAGTTCACTCTGCTTTAGGTTTGGATGCCTTGAAGACGAGAACATTCCAGATATTTAAAACCTCTGCAATAAAAGGTGAAGGTCTTGATCAATCTATGGACTGGTTAGCCAATGCCCTAGCTACCAGAAAGTGAGGTTTACACAATGGAGTTGAGAAAAGTGTGGCTCCGAAAAGGAACTCCTGTCTTTGTAATGAAAAATTGGTTGTCAGGGGGTTGTTAGCATCGTGACTGCTAACCCTTGCTCCGCTGCTCAATCCACACCTCAGTTATGAGCACACTCCTTTGTCTTTGTAAGGTAGCTGTAATCTATTTTGATTATCAACAAAAGGCTTTTCTGTGGGTGCATGACAAAAGAGTTAAGTTGTACTGTACTGTATGCATTCACTGCTGTGCATTTTATTGTTTTCGAGAGGTAACCTTCGTTTTCTGTTGCCTTACATGGGTTTTAGTGAACAACACCTGTGTTCCTAACAGTTAAGTACTCATTACTTATTCATATAGGTTTACACATTTCAGACTACAGCCGAGAAGCATACTTTATGCAGTTGAACATCTTTACCTATGAGAAGTCAATTTAAATTAGAAACCTTGTTGAATAAAAATAGTCAACTGTCTGAGTTCAATTATGAAAAGCAGAGATTTACATCTTTGGTGATGTCACTGCTTTCAGGCCTGTGTTTTCTATCTGCTTGTATAAAGGCAAGGGTGAATTTGTGTGAATTGGGTGATAGTTTTATAACTTCAGTCTGTGAATACTTTGTCTTGTACTTTTAGCTAATGTAGTGTGCAGAGGGTACGTGAACAAATGTTGAATGAATGAGTACTTTTATTACGAGAATATTTTTTCAAATAAAATCTTGTACATGCGTCATGTGTGCATAGTTTTCGTGTCGTGTCAGTCAAATGAGGATAATCACATTTAAGAAGAAACTTAGTGTGCACCTTATATGATTATGTGTGATTTTATGTACATTTAATATAATTTATATTCCTGTATTGTTATGTTAAGTGGGATCTTATAAAAAATATTAAAGTACTATAAACACAAAAGTCTCGTTTTTAATTTATAGCACAGTGACCTATTCTTCATTTTGAAGCCACAAATGCTGCCATCACTACATACACTCCCTGAGAGCTCTGTCGAAAAATCCAGGAATAATAGTGGTCTTCCTCAGAGCATCTTGGGGAACAACAACAACTCTTGAAGCCAAAGGAGCCTTGGAAGTTTTTGCTCATTTGTCACAGTTTATTATTAATATATTATTTGGCTGAGGTACTATTAATTTTATATGCATATAGCATAATTAGTCCATTTTACTATAAATAAGTAAGCACGGTCGAATACTCTATTCACTTGGTAGCAGACATCTATGGTATTGTTTTTGCTGCAATAGCACTTCACTAAATTGTACTAAAGTGTCCATACTTTAGGATCGTAAAATGTTTTCAACTTAAAAGTTCTTGCAATTATTTAGCAGTTAGCTAGGTTAATTTATCCACTTCTTAAGGTTAGTAAAATTGGTTAAGCTCTACTAGTGTTTTTCTCCTTATGATACTGTTAGATTCAGAATTCAAAACGATAAAAAGAGGAATAATGATTCCCAAGCTCCAGCCGATCTGTATTCTCCCCTATAATTAGGATTAATAGTGACTTAACATGTAAAAAAAAAAATTACTATTCTTTTTTATACTCCTACTAAAAATAACGCTTTTTAATGACAAGTATTAGAACAATATTCTCTCAGCATCTGGCAGAAGAATATGCAGATATATTTTCCTGCATCTTTGAAACAATATGAAGAGCAATGGTCTGGCAATCCCTCCTGGAATTTTTTTTCTTGCAACAGAACAGGTGATGGGGTGAGGAAGGGGTATGATTAAACTCATATCCCTCCCTTTATGGATCTTATAAACGTGAATAATCCCCAGAATCCCATGTAAAGTTGAATAACCCTGCAAATAATTAAATTAAGGTTAAGTGATTGACCTTGTAAATATGAATAATCCTAGAGCACCTTTGGGTTACTCTTCATAAGATCCCCTTCACATAGTCATTTGTAGAATTCGGCATCCACTTCAGTCATTTTTTCAGCACACACATATCAGAATACTAAATAAGCCCTCAAAACTTAAAGGTGGCAAGTTTTCTTGGGATTTGAATGATAAGCTATACTTCACAAACAAAACAGGATTTGGTGTATTTCAGTGCACCCGCTTTGGTATTGTCGTTTTGGGTGCTATGCCCAGTTTGGCAAAATCCCATCTGTCGATGGACGATCTAGCGCTAAGATAGTTATATTTTGAAAAGTTAGCCCAAGCTAACCTATCTTTAAAAAATACATTACCCCAAAACGGCCGTGCAAAAACCATTTGCACCCGAATGGCATCACCCAAACCTCCCCTTTCCAAACAAAATCACGAATAATTTTTGTGGAAAATACATAGTACTGTAAGGGAGACAGTTTGAATATTTTTTCCAATGTATATGCAAGCAAAAACTTTGTGACCTATCTGAAATTGCAGTACAGTTCAACTACAGATGATCTATAGAAATTATTTTTAAATAAGGTACAGTATAAAAAAATGTTGCTTGCACTAGTATTTGAATACTGTATAGACTAACTATTTTTGAAGATTTCATATCTAAAAGGTTTTGGCTAAACTACTATGTCAGGATGAACCCATTTATTAATTCTGTGGTTATACATTATGATCTTTGGCACTTTGTATTATGATAATAATGACACAAAAACCTGCATCTTATTTGTGTAGCTGCTGGATGATGTATATACAAGAAATTTATCAGTAAATACTTGCATTACTTAATTTATGTGAATTTCATAAGCAACCCTGGTATTTCTTGTTTAATGTAGCTTCTTGCATTTTCTTTTGCAGTATCGTATATACTTTTTTTACACATATGTTAAAAACAAAATGCTAATCTGCAAATTGTGTCAAAGAATTTATATATTCTTGAACTTCTTATCCAGCTTTATATGGTAACTTCAAGGTCCTTGTTAAGTATCCTTACTTTATATGTATTTATTATGATACTTATGCTTTTTGTGTGTGTGTGTGGTAGGCATGCTTTAGCTACTAGGTTACCTATCTTTATCATAGACAACTACTTTTCAGGCTATTTGAAGAGATTCACATCTTTTTTAATATTCCCTCTTTTGTCTACTTCTGAATTACTCCCCAATTTCAGTGTTTACCTTAAGATTTACATGTTGTTTAGTTTGCAATGTTTAATTTCAAATCAATTTGTGATTTAGTCCTAATCAGAGAATGTTGGCTACAGGCATTGGAAAGGGGATTTAAAAAAATGCGAAGAAGTTTTTATAATTGTTGTTGTTATTGTTCCCTAAGTTTTGTGGCTAAGCAGCTTCGAGTTCCTATGGAAGGCTATTGCCAATCCCAGGCTTTCCCAATGAGCTCTCAGGAAGTATATGTGGTTTGAAGCAGATCAGTGTTGGAGTATATGAGGCAATATATTATATCTTGGACAAGTGTCACTGATAGAGTCATCCAGCCTTTCCTGATGCCTAAAAAAGTATGGCATCTTTGGTTGCCTTCTCATTTTGCAATTCCTATATCCATTTTACCCTAAAATGAATAAGTGAAAAATAAAACATTATGAAATATTTTTATATACTGCACGTTACAAATGGTTATTTTACAGGAGGAAATGTCTGAGGTAGAGAAACCGTCATCAAAATGCGCACTTATGCTCACGAGATGTCATGTGTAACATCAGTCACAATACAGTATGTACTGTATAATGCATAAAACCATGGAAAACAGATTTAAGTCAATTCGAATATGAAGAGCACTGTGTTTATGCATCAGTGATGGACATCTCACTCTGTACAGGAAAGCCCACAGAATGGGTACTATTGCTACTAAAAATAAGTCTGGACTTGTAAAGTTAATGATTTGACATTAAACTCATGCATATTTTGAATTACTGGTAAAGTTGATGATATTCCATTAAATCCACACACCTTTTGGTTTACTGGTAATGTTAATGATATTTAGTTAACCCCACACATCTTTTTCTGTACTAAAAGGTCCCCCAAAGTTGACCAACTACAACACAAGGAATAACATAACCTTCTTCTGATTACTGCCTTATATATCTGGCAATAAATTTCCAAATGATTACGATTGAGTAAGTAAAATCTGGTTCATCCAGGTTGTGAAGTATATACTGTACTGTACTGGAAAGCTACAAAATATCGTATAGAGATATGTTTTACTTATTTACTTAACAACTTTTTACATTATAATTGCAGGATGAGCCATATTTATCGCATGTGTCTCTAATGAAGTGCCCCAAGAATATCTATCAAGTGTTTTGACAAACATGAAGCTTTCCTAAAAGCGTTTTTTCAAAACATGCTTTTTTTTTTTTTTGTATTATTAACCATTTGTTAAACATGAAAAGTAGGGTTAAAATTCATATTATTTTTTATTTTTCTTTCTCTTTCCCAACTAGATTGTCGGAGAAAACATAATATTAATATAAATACAATATGAGTTAAATAAATGTGGTTACAGCTATGGATGCCTATTTTATAGGCTGAATATATAATAAAAATCATATTTATGTCAAAAGTCTATCAATGGACAAAAGTCAAATGCATCGTACAAGGGGGTGGCCGAGTCAAAGCAAAAAGCTTGACTCCTTGTGGGAAGAAAATACAAAGGAGGGGATTTCCAGTCTCCTTGCTTTGCCCCATTTAGTACATCTTGTGTACAAATTAAATTTGGAGAAAGATATCACAGTCAACAGAGCTTCGCTAGCATCATTCCTTGCTATCTTAAGTCTGTTTGCTAGAAATATGAAGATGATTCAGTGTTTGCTCGTGGTAATGTATCGGAGGCATGACTATAATATGCATTCATAACATTTTTACGAGCTTCATCATAATCCGGCGCTTGTGGTGATCCGCTGGGAGCTGAAAACCTGTGGAATAATAGCAAACTATATTGACATACTAGAAAAAAACAAGTGTATATATATATATATATATATATATATATATATATATATATATATATATATATATATATATATATATATATATATATATATATATATATATATATATATATATATATATATATATATATATATATATATATATATATATAATTTGTTTTGTATCAAAATATCCATAATTTGCATAATCAGATAAGCTGTAGCAGAAATTTATTTTTTCTCTCTTCATCCAAAAATATGGCTGTCATACACTAATTCCAAACGAAAAACAGACAAAAATAAATATCGCCTAAATTTATGGAAACTTGTGGGGAGTAATTACAATGAATTCGTTAGCAAATAAAAACTTGAAAATACGAACCAATCTTGATATGACTTTGTGTGTTAAGTTGATGTTAATATGTATATAAGTGTTATTTATATACTAATTAGCATTTATATACTTGCGATATAGCGCTGTAAGTCTTGATGGATTCAACAGAATGTGGTTGCATTGTAATTTAAGTTTTATGGTTGACAGTGATAACTACTGTAGTATGCCAAACCATAGATCAAACCTAATGACGAATGAGTCTTTAGTATTCATCTCATTAAGTCATTGTAGTAAATTACATTTGGCAAACTTCAGACTATCACTAAGATTATTGAGTATACGCAATTAATATTTTATTTAATGAATATTTTGCTGAAATTTAAGAACTTCATTTTAGACAATGGTTAAATGGTTCAGATAACTGTTTTTTTTTTCTTAATGGTTTTATCTTGACTTTAATACCTACTAGTATATGCCCAAATTTATATTCGAATGCCGAGAATGAAGACCTGAGGGCTATAAATCCTCAATCCATAGGCAATGTTCCTTTTGATTACCAGTTAAAAAAAAAACTATGAATTTCCGTTTGGCACCCTCTACGTTTGTACTCCTAGAATATATTTTACATTGACTGATTCTCAAAAGACCATAGTAAGGGAATCTGATTTATATTAATAAAATAGAAAATTATGGGCTCATAAGATTTATTGATGTATTGGTTGGAATTTTTAGTTGTTGGTCATATTGAAAGGAATAATAATTATATTTTCCAATTCTCTCAGGTTTGACATTTTGCTAACAGAAATTAGAAACTTATTAAAATCGAGTTAGCTATGTTTTAGATGAAATGCAGATTGTTCTTGCAGCTAGTAAGTAATTAACAATAGGACTATGGAGTCAAATGGAAAGAACTTTAAAATTTTTTCTTCTTCCAAGCTGGATTTAACATTTCACCTATGTTTACAAATCAAAAGTATGTTTATGTGTAACATATAATGTGTCACCGTTAGTCTCTAAAAGGGGGTGAATGCAGATATATTGGATGGGGGATTAAGGCTGGATACCTTTCCTGACGAGCCCATGGTGGGATAGTAAAACGTTAAAAATAACAAAACTGTTTGAAATTAACTTGCAGGTAAATGAGACTAGGCTATGTGAACCTAAGCCTATTCGAAGATGCTCGTATAACCTTATAGCGTTTTAATTTTTTTTTTTAATCTCTTATTTCTATTGATAAATCATTTTAGAATCGCAAAAATAATATTGCTGATTTAGGCCAAAAACAGTGGTTCCTAAACTTATTTTTAGCCATGCCCCACCTTAGCATCTCTAAAATCCTGATTCCCCCTTTGACATTTTAGTGTGGGGAGGCTGAAAGTACCATGAACCAATTTTTTTTTTAGGGTCTCCACCCACGGATGGGTGGAACGGGTCATGGAGGACCCATAGGGTGGTCGCCAGCTGGCACAGGCCCCAACCCCCAACTGCGGTGACCAGCCACAGCAGTAACCTCCCCAGTACACAGCTTAAACTCTCTTGCCTGGACGAGGCGCGATCCGTCGACCTCGCGAATGCGAGGTCAACATATTACCACTGAACTAGCCAGGAGGCTTCTTGAACCAATTACACACGTACATACATACAGAACGCAAATATTTTTTATGCATGCATACTGTATATACAGTGTATGTATTAACTCGCACACACACTTACACAGACTCACTGGAAAAAAAAAATAACTGTTCCTACTAATTTCTCGAAATGCCCCCCTTAAAAATCGAAGTGTCCCCTCAAGCGCGCACCCCACTTTGGGAACCATGGGTCTAGAATGCTGTTGATGTTTGCAAGTAAATCGGGTTATGTTAAGCAACCGTAAACCCTACCGAATTTATGCTTGTTGTTCCTTAATCTCCTGGTAATATGTTCTTACTGACCCTCAGAATCAAAACTTCGTAAAGTTTTGCTTTTTAATTTTTTAAATCTGTTAAGAAATAATAATAATAAATAAAACTATCCAACATATCGTTATAGCTTGCAATTGAATTGAATCAAGTTTGGGACCTGCAAGTCTAACCTGTCTAACGATATTTTAAAATAGTGTAATGAACAGTAATTTCTGGCTGTTTTGCTTTTTATTTATGAATATATTTATTTATTTAACTGCTTTATTTGCATCTTATGGCCAGTTACCTGTTATTACACTCGGTTGTATTAAACATTGGTTAATGTTTCCACTCTTGCGAGAAAATGTGTTCTGATTTAATAAATTGTATTTATATCATTGCTTGAAATCACAGTGAAGGTTAGTGGAAAACTATCTTCACTTCAATAGCGTAATGATGCCTAGATTTGGTATCTAATCAGGTAATAGTAAATTGGATGTGTTTTAATAGGTGCATGTAATAGGTACAACCATATGTATTACACATAGCGAAAATTTTTTTTTTTTTTTTTTTTTTTTTTAAGCCGGCAGTGTAGAAATAATTCATGATGAATTTTGTTGACTAGATCAGATTTTTATGGCATATTTAGTGTTATTGTTAATAAAGCTATAAATAGATTTCTTGACTATTTAGTTTTCGCATAATTAGAGAGAGAGAGAGAGAGAGAGAGGAGAGAGAGAGAGAGAGAGAGAGAGAGAGAGAGAGAGAGAGAGAGAGAGAGAGAGAGAGAGAGAGAGAGAGAGAGGGGGGAGGGACTTCCTTAGAGATGCCCTCCCTTCCTCGTTAAGTTTTACCTCTGTCTGGGAACGTTGTATGCAGACAAATGTTGATTCCTTGTGTAGCTTGGAGGTGGACCTACAGTCGCATTTGTAGTACGTGGCATTGGTGGAGGTATAGGGACGCTGGTTCCGACACGGGAGTTAATTGCTTGAGCAGGTAATGTTCTTTTTGAAGTAGGACTCTGTGATAAAGTATGATTATTATTATTATTATTATTATTATTATTATTATTATTATTATTATTATTATTATTATTATTATTATTATTATTATTATTATTATTATTATTATTATTATTATTGATTTTGTAGCTGCATTACTTTCCTCTTTTTCTTGTATTATTTAAGTATATGTATTAAAACCCAGTGTCAGTTGGAAATGAATTTGTGTAATTTATTTTAATTTGATTTAATTTGTAAGAAACAAGAGCTCTCTCTCTCTCTCTCTCTCTCTCTCTCTCTCTCTCTCTCTCTCTCTCTCTCTCTCTCTCTCTCTCTCTCTCTCTCTCTCTCTCTCTCTCTCTCTCTCTCTCTCTCTCTCAGATCTATAGACGTTTCCAGCTGGAGCATTAGACTCAGTGACAAAGACTATTCTTATCTTAAGTACATACATACATACATATACCTTGGCTGTTTCCCCCTTAAATTGGGGGGTAGCCGACATCAAAAAAGGAAAACAGTTTGGGGAGAAGTTATTCTCCTCCCCCACTCCCCTTCTTCTTTGACGTCTCACAGGAGGTTGGTACAAGGGGGGGGATTCCCAGTTCCCCCGCCCCGTCCACTTTTAGTCGCCTTTTACGACACGCAGGGAATACGGTGAGGCTATTCTTTGATATTGTGCCCGCCCCACAGGGCACAGGATATATATATATATATATATATATATATATATATATATATATATATATACATATACACATATACATATATATACACATACATATACACACATATACATATACATACATATATATATATATGTATATATATATATATATATATATATATATATATATATATATATATATATATATATATATATATATATATATATATATATATATATATATATATATATATATATATATATATATATATATATATATATATATATATATATATATATATATATATATATATATATATATATATATATATATATATATATATATATATATATATATATATATATATATATATATATATATATATATATATATATATATATATATATATATATATATATATATATATATATATATATATATATATATATATATATATATATATATATATATATATATATATATATATATATATATATATATATATATATACATATACACATACATATATATATATATAAACTTGTGTTTAATCTTGTGAAAAATTGAAGATCAGAAGCACATCGATGAGCAAAAAAAGTAGCTCGTTTGGATTAGATATGGGTTCACTTAGCTCTAAAGAAAAGAAAAGATCAAACGGAAGGAAGGAGGTAGGGAAAAACGTAAGTAAAATGACACAAAAGAAAATTTAACTAAAAAAAAAAAAAATGGATGCAGCGTTTATGACATGTATTTAATATAATTTCGGAGATCAATGTGCAGAGCAAACGACTAGTCTTCTTCTTCTTCTTCTTCTTCTTCTTCTTCTTCTTATTATTATTATTATTATTATTATTATTATTATTATTATTATTATTATTATTATTATTATTTATATCAAATTTTAATAGTGTTATTGAATAGTGAGAACATAAACATATATATTAGGTTCGTCATAGAGATAAGTGTTAATGAATGTTGGAATCCATTGGATATTTTCCTCAGGGCTTCTATATCTGTATCCAGAGGCAATGCAGATACAAAAGCACGCAAGGGTCTAGAATTTGCAACGAGATATGATCACAGCATGAGAAACACGTGACTATTTTTATCCTGTCTAGTGAGGTCATAGGCCATCACTCGTGTGTTTTACCTTTGTTTCACGACTGGGAGTAACTCTAGGGAGGTATGGGAAAGACTCTGGCATCATGGCCAAGAATTCGTACTCTTCCTTATCACTGTCGTCGTCGTCATCTTTGCTATCGTCGTCCACACTGTCGCCATAGGCACGCGTTTCGCTTGGCTATTAGACAGAAAAAGAGAGAATTGTTTTTGTATTTTTTAAGCACTTGTCTTGTATTTAATCCAGAAAATATCGTTTTAATGCACATGTAATGCTGCTGCTACTGCTACTACCACTACTACTGTTACTGCTAATAATAATAATAATAATAATAATAATAATAATAATAATAATAATAATAATAATAATAATAATAATAATAATAATAATAATTATAATAATGATGATGATGTTAATGATGATGATGATAATGATTGTTATTATTTTTATTATTATTATTATTATTATTATTATTATTATTATTATTATTATTATTATTATTATTATTTATTATTATTATTATTATTATTATTATTATTATTATTATTATTATTATTATTATGATTATGATTATTATTATTATTATTATTATTATTATTATTATTATTATTATTATTATTATTATTATTATTATTATTATTATTATTATTATTATTATTATTATTATTTTTATTATTATTCATGGTCTACCCCTCCATGCCCTCTTACCATTATATATGTAGAGAAAGATCCTTGTAAGGGTTTGATGGGCAACATATTGGGGTGGTCTTGTTTACCTGATTGTCCCCTTACGATCTTAATCTTGAAAGGCCTCTCGCGAAATCCATTGAGGGTGACCAGAGTCTGTTAGAAAGGCAAGGGGTCAGAGATATTGCATTCAGATGGTTAGCTGTTGCAGATCCAAATCAAGAATGTATTTTTTTTTTTGCTAGCATAACCATTAAGTTAATTTCTTAATAGGTACAGTCCTTGGACACGGGTAAAGATGTTGGTATATAAATTTTTCAATGAATTTTCATCAGATGTACCCAAAAATCAAGCAAGCTCTTCACAAATAAATGGCATGGTTTCTTACCACGTAGAGAGCAGCTATTGCACCAATGATTCCTCCTGCCAGGAGGTCAGCACTAGAAGACTCTGAAGTGAAGTAATAATGAGAAGTACCAATAGAAGTCATTGCCAAAACAGCGCCTATCACAACGAGCATGGCACTGTAGATCCCGGGCAGTCTCGCTGCTCTTGATAAGTAAACGATTGTCCATACGCCACTGAAAAAAAATGGCAACATATCTCTGCATTCAGATCTATCTATCTACCTTGGCTGTCTCCCCCAATTGGGGGGTGGCCGACATAAAAAAAGAAACAAGAAGGGGATTACTTTGCTCTATGGGCGATGACAAGGGAGCTAGCGACCGTTCAGATGGTACTGCTGGAGTGCCACAGCCCATCCTCCCGGCTCTTCCACAACCTGTGTCGCTTCACAACTGCCAACTCCTCCTACTGCCCCTACCACAGGGCTACCTCTTAAGATGCAGCCCCACGGTAACAGCAGATGCCCATTCAGATGCAGTGAGAAATTGATCGGTTGTGTTTTGGTACCCGATACATGCTTTAATACATTATGGTATTTATTAGTGATTCGTCATTTGTGGAATTTAACTAAGCAAAATTGATTATCATGGATTCTCATTACAGTTAAATGTATGCAATGCAGAACATGTATGCAAACAGATGAGAGTATTGGATTATATTTTTTTTTTCAACAAATGACTGTAGTTCCGACTGTAGTTACGCTTGTAAGCCGAAGTGACTAACCTGTATACTGCCAAAGTTGCATGATAGGAAGGAAAGGCTCTTAGAGCTTCGTGCACTTCAATTGGATCACCTTCACACACTGCCAGTGGTGACCACGTGAACCCACCAGTGCAGGAATCTGCGAGTGTACTGTTTGGAGAGCAAATTTCCAGGAAATGAGGTCTTGGTGAGGCAATTAATAACTTTAATACAGACACCAAGGCGCCGACTGCAGCCCCACCCATCATGAAATTACCTGGAAAGTAGAGAATAAGCATGATTTTGTTCTCATGAGATAAGATTTAAAAGTTTTATAAATAATATTCTGCTCGAAGCTTTTTAATGTTATATAATGCACATGAAAGGATAAACTTTTATTAATTTGTCTAAGATTGTAAGCAGAGAATTTTACTTTCAATATTATCTATGAAATTGATATGGTTACATTAAGAATATTGCACTGTGAATATGTTGAATATATTGATGCAGTCTTAATATAATTGAAAACTTGGATACTTTATTCAGTGTTTCTTTGTAGCTTACATTCAAAGATGCAATGAGTTCATCATGATATGTGCAGGTACTTCAAGTATAAGAGGACTTACTTACAACTACCAAATAATGTGTTAATGTAGATATGACTTACATATATAGCGTGGAATCCTCCTGAAAACCGGTTTCAACTTCATTCCAGCTATGACCACTGTCTTTATTTTCTTTGCTGGGGTAAATGATTTGAGAATCTCCACAATAATAACCTAAATTTGAAGATATTAGAAGATCAGACTTTGTTTACTGGAACTAGAATCCCAAACCTTACGCTTTACATAGTTTTAAAGTTGAATATGCGTAATGAAACATGGTTACTTAAGTTGTTGTTAGGAATGTTTCATTTCTATGATTATATATTGCTCTACATAGTTTAGAATGAATTAATCGAGACTAAAAGAAAATATCTGTGTAGATAGAGCAAAATATCCCCAGTAGGTTTTTATGTTGTTGTTTTAGATTCTCCACCCACGGATGGGTGGAACGGGTCATGGAGGACCCATAGGGCGGTCGCCAGCTTGCACAGGCCCCAACCCCCCACTGTGATGCTCAGCCACAGCAGTAACCTCCCCAATAAGCAGCTTAAACTCTCTTGCCTGGGCGAGGCGCGATCCCTCGACCTCGCGAATGCGAGGCCAGCGCGTTACCACTGTACTAGCCAGGAGGCTATAGGTTTTTATATGAAACAGCAATAGGCAGTTATAAAAAAAAAAGTTGAAGTAAAACTTACGATCGATGACGACACAACAATCGCACAAGTGAAGAAAACCCATTCTGGTAGTTCGAATGTAACTGAATTTGTGATGCTGTTTGTGTTATTATAGACAGGTTTAGCTAGCCATTGGATGTCTGTACACCATAAGTTGACACCTTCCCAATTAATCATGCTACAATCTTCCCGAACGTCTGGGTCATATCTGTATGGTTAAACAGAAACTTGTAAGTAGATTGGAAGCTAGGATATATATGCTTATATTCTCATTGATTAATTGATCAAAATTGTTTAAATGATAAATAAAATTAGCTATTCGAAATATGATCAAGCATTCATAACACTTAAAATGTTTAAGTTAGAGGTTTTGATTTCTGCACACGACATGGAATAACTATTTGCCTTATTAGAATAATCTTGCTGTTTAGAACACTACCTGGAGCTATTAAATATATAAAGCTATGCTTGTCCACTGAATTTTGGAGAGGGTTTAGTTGAAAACTGTCTTCTCTTGTCTCTCGTTACCTCTTTTTAAGTTTAATTATCCTTAGCTGTTAAGCAATAGAAGGAAACTTATATTTTGTCGCCTCCAGTCATATCAGTCATAGGTCAGCTTGATCAGCACGTGTAAATTAAATAACCATAATATAGGAAACTCCCTCAGATTTTCGCTTGTTTCTGCCTTCTCAATGTTATTAGTATTTTTTTAATTAATATGTACTAATGATTTAATAATACTTAGTGGTAAGGCCGGTAAAGGCAGGCTTCCTATAAACAAAAGTACTGAAAGTATTGATATCATGACTGATCTTAATATCCAAGAAAGGAAGTTTCCTATTATTTCTGTCTTGCCTAAACTATATTTGGATGCTAGAAAATCAAATAATCTAAAAACAGAGGAATATTGGTCTTGAGTTTTGGAAACAAGGATGTATCATCTACACATCTACGGTACAATACTAGTTTGATATTGACAGAGCAGTCATTGAGCCACGTGGTTTCATGATGACAGAGTCACGTGGTTTCATGATGACAGAGAAAAGGGTTTGCAACAGAGGGTTATAATGGGGTTATTACCCATGGCTACACCATCAATCTGAGCGAATATTTGGTTATCAAATATAAAAAAGGAAGAACCAGGAGCAGCATTAGGACAACATTTTATGAACATTTTGCTTATTTAGAGTATGAAATTTATTTTGGTTTTGGAATCAGTCAGCTGTTACAATGTGCATGATCTCATGCAAAAATGGGATATTTGTAAACAGAGATTTATTGTCAAAATAACAATTATATAGAGCATAGGTGGATAATTTATTATTATTATTATTGTTCCCCAGTGGGAGAGGGGTAAGAATACTTCCTCCGTGTTCCCCTGCGTGTCGTAAAAGTCGACTATATGGGGCTTAGGGAGGAGACTGGGAATTCCCTCCTGTATTACTTCCCACAAAAAGTCAAAGTATTTCTTTGACACAGCCATCCCCCTTATAAAGGGGAATATTGCTTTGGTATATGGATGGATGGAACATGTAGTTATAATTTAATAATCCTGTTATTTGCGTGTTGCCATTTTATATAATACCTTGTGACACCTGATTATTCTGTCTCAGTCATCCATAGCCTAATAATTTGGTACCTTTTAGGGCATTTTCAATTAGACTTGAATACCTTAACTAGAATAAACCGTTGAGTCTAACTTCATACTTTTACTTGACAACAATATAATTAAGGACAGCTGATTCTTCTGATTTAGTCATCCATAACCTTGTGAAATGACACTTTTGGGATTGTTTTGGTAGACTTCTCTTCCATTACCTTAAAGGGGGGTTTGCACGGTCAAACGGTTCGTCTAACGCGGTTCGACAGACAAGTGTTTGAAGTGATGTTCGAACACGGAACGTGTTCGACAACCAAATACCCCGTTCACACGTTCGAACATCACTTCAAACACTTGTCTGTCGAACCTCGTTCGACGAACCGTTTGACCGTGTAAACCGTCCTTAACTGATCCTTTTGTCCTAGTCATCCCTAACATTATGGTTTGGTACTCTTTGATGTTTTTTTGTTGAACATTTCTAACCTTACCTGAGTAGATAGTTGAGGGCACATACTCCTGCAGTCAACAAAGCCTCGATTATTACCAGGGGCACTAGCAGATGATTTGTTACTTTAGCTACATTTCCTCCATTTTTTCCCTTGGCCACTGTTACCACCTTCTTGGAACCATACTTTTCCCCTTTCATCCTGCAGAAGAAAAAGGAACACGTCATGACAGTGACATAAATCCATGTCACTGTAAATATCGTTGCTCTTATTATTTCATTCAGTCTATTGTATTTTTCATAAACTCCTGGGAATTCACTGGTGATATTCTCAATATATAACTAACTTATTATAAGTTAGCTATTCTTATTATTATTTTTATTATTATTATTATTGTTATTATTACTATTATTATTATTATTATTATTATTATTATTATTATTATTATTATTATTATTATTATTATTATTATTATTATTATTATTATTAGTAGTAGTAGTAGTAGTAGTAGTAGTAGTAGTAGTAGTAGTAGTAGTAATAGTAGTAGTAGTAGCAGTAGTAGTAGTAGTAGTAGTACTAGTAATTTGGTCTATCTTAGCATCATAAGGAATATGTTTGAAGTTTAAAGTATAAATTTAATTCGTTATTGATAATTAGATATCAGATATTATCCTTTTATACGAAAAGAGATTTTAATTAGGCTGGCGTTAGTGTAGTGCTTTTACTGAGTGTAAATGTGCTCTGTAACTCAGACTATATACAGTATATCGGAGATATTTCTATGTAAAGGAAGCTCATATTACAGTCTCTTTGCTCTAGGCGTGATTTTGTAGAATTTGAAAACATTTTATTCAATTTTTCTTTGAGTTCTCAAATTTTAATAGTAAGAAAAAACCTACAGTCTTGGAAACAGTGGTCAAATGTATTTTACTGTATTTATACCTGGGGAGAGAGGGGCACCTGTATATTGGAAGCAGTTCACAGTGGTCTTATGTCAAAAGTCTTGTTTATTTAAATGTGCGATAAAATATTGATTTAACAGGTATTTTAGTACTTGACTCACATATAATAATAATAATAATAATAATAATAATAATAATAATAATAATAATAATAATAATAATAATAATAATAATAATGAGAACAAAAAATAATTAGGTTGAAATGGATGTTGGTGATGGAGAGTTAATTAGGCCAACTGGCAGGTAAAGTCACCTGGAAATGAATAGCAGATTGATAGAATTAATAAGAAAATGAGAAGCATTTTCCCGCAAACTAAGCTATCGGAAACAGAGTCTTTGACTTCCTTTTTATATATGACGTATCCACTTATGGGTGCCCATGATTTTCTTTCATACATCATGTTTTCACCGATGAGTGATGAGACCCGGGACTGGCAAAAGGGGTGTTTCTATATTATGCAGTTTTGTTGTATAAAGCAAGTTGGGATTGCGTTAGCTCAGTAGTAGAGTACGTAAGTCGGGAAGCGACTAAAGCGGGTTCGATCCCTCCGCGTGGCGTCAGAAAGGGCATCCAGTCTTAGTCCCTAGTTCCAACATGTCTGTGTCTACCCCCATTTGAACAGGACCTACTTGTGGCAGATAAAATGTTCTAACTTGAAACAAGAAGTGAGTGAGGTACCTCGGTACTGAGATTTTAAGCAAAAGATGAGCAAAGGTGAAGCAAAACTATGAAGTGCATAATGATGTCTTGGGTGAATGTAAGCTACAGACAGACACAGTAATGCAAGTTAAACATACATGACAGACATAACTTCACAAGATATTATATAACGATAATGTATGGGAGTGGACATATGGCAAGAAGCTATGATAATATATGTACAGATTTTTCCCTCCATGTGTTCTTAATGAAAACAAAGCCACAATAATAATATCCTAACTTAAAGTCTCTATGTATATGAATTACTCTTTACTTCATGATAGTTATGAACAACTGTACTGGGCATTTGAAAAGACAGTTTGACCTTATTTTTTTTTTTATAATTAAATACATCTAATTATCATATATATATTTTTTCATTGCCCACGTGATCTAGCGATTGTGCGAGGATGATTTATTACAATATCTGATAATGCGTAGGGAGTATCTCCTCCAATGTCTGATAGAGGGAGCTCTTTGTCTCTGCAAAGCATTGTTTAGAAACTGCATTTTTTTTTCGTGATACGACTCGTAATTAGTTGAGTGCCTGTTTTTATCCGATTATTATTAATGTTTCTAAGATTATATATATATATATATATATATATATATATATATATATATATATATATATATATATATATATATATATATATATTTATATAGATAGATAGATAGATATATAGATAGATAGATAGATAGATAGAGAGATAGATAGATAGTTAGATATATAGATAGATAGATAGTAGATAGATATTTGAGTCAATATACTTTCTGTTCAGTACCAGAAGAGCCAGTCAGTATTAGAACACTATCCCATGCTCTCATTAAGTTAGGTTAGTTTAGTTTGTATGTTTTGTTAACTTAGGTTAGAGTAAATTTGGGTAAAATAGTGAGTGTGGGGATGGGTAGGGTATTATCCTCCGGAATATGTTGCCTTACAACCGAATTAAGCACACATACGTATGTGAACGGTCGCACTTATGATACTGAATGTATACCGATTATTTCGTAATGTCAGTATAAATTCATCTATGACCTGACATCTGTCACTCTTAAGTATATTTGAAAAATTTTGTATGAAAATGTACAATAACTCTTACATCCTTACGATAATTTGGCGTATGGCTGGTGTGCCCTTGAACTTTGATATTTTCTTAAAAAAAAGGGGGGGGGGCTCTTCGCATTCTCAATGCTCATTAACTTTCAATGGACAAAACGGACATTAAGTCCTTTTATGTGATATTATGAGTACATACGTATACAGTGGACAAAATCCCCCTTGTAAGGGGCTGGCAAAGTCAAAGCACACCAATTCAATGGAATACTCATACCCTCCATGTGTCTATTTAGGGATAAAGTACCGCCTTAATTCCCTCTGGTTAGGCTGCTTTGATCATCCACAGTGTTAACGGGGTACAGATCTTCCGCTTATTATTCTTCTTTTTTTTGACAGTTTTTACCTTATTCACTTGGGGTCGCAGTATCTCACTAGCCTCATTGGAGACTAGTGGTTAGTTTTGGCTTAAAATTTTACAGCAGAGGTCCTTTCCTGACACCCAATTACTCCATTTATCTAGGCTCATGTCTGCACCGACTAGAGCTGGCTTGCTCCTCCACGGCTAGATTATGTGAATTAATGAATACTATATGATACTGAGTAATCTATTTGACTATATTGTCCTTCAAAAGAACATAATACATTCTTAACATTATAATTTATCACACTATTAGCAACAACGAATTGAATAAAAGTATCATAGGCTTGAACGTACTTAAATAATGACGAAATTTTACAGTCGATTCATCTTACTTATTAAGGAAATGAGATTAAGTTATAATATTTATGACACCGAGGAATGTCAAGGGATATAAACATTCTTTTGCAGTACAGTGTGACATCACAGAGAGGAAAATTTTCTTTTTATTTCTAATTTCTCTATTTGGACTGGAAAATGTTATTTTATTCTTCATTGCGAGTTAAGAACAGGAAAGATCTATCTATCTATCTATCTATCTATCTATCTATCTATCTATCTATCTATCTATCTATCTATCTATCTATCTATCTATCTATCTATCTATCTATCTATCTATCTATCTATCTATCTATCTATCTATTTATCTATCTATTTATCTATCTATCTATCTATCTATCTATCTATCTATCTATCTATCTATCTATCTATCTATCTATCTATCTATCTATCTATCTATGGAGAGAGAGAGAGAGAGAGAGAGAGAGAGAGAGAGAGAGAGAGAGAGAGAGAGAGAGAGAGAGAGAGAGAGAGAGAGAGAGATTGGTTGGATTTTACACAATGACTTGTGCATTATACTCCAGTTTTATTTCACATTAAATTTGTTATCTTGTCTTTGCTATAACTTTTGCAAATTGAAACTTCATCATATGTAGTTACTGCAGCTACAATGAAGCAATATTTCTTTTTATTATTAGATGTCTTCGTTTCATTTCCTTCGTATTAATGTCTGTTTTTATGTTAGAATTTCATAGTAAATGTGGACTTATAAAATAAAAAATAATGTTTAATGTAGACTCGCTTGATGGGTTTATATTTCTTTCTTTGTTTTTGTATATATTTATATACAGTTATTTTTTATTTATTTATTGACTATATTTGTATCTGTAGTATTAAGCAAAAAGTGTTAGACACACCCACTCTCTCCACCCCCCATTTTTTGTTGGGGTCAGGGGGTATGGAGCTGACCTTTATAATTTCGTATTATTAATTTTGTTGATTTTTTAACTCTTTATTCTTTTGTAATATTTTCCTGTCTATATTGAACTAAATGTTTTCAGAGAGATAAAATTAAATCTATTCTTAATTAAAACCTAATCACTTGATGTAAGACATACGAGGAACTTATCTGTTTGTATGCAAGGGTTATAATCCCCCTCGCCTAAAGGGGGGTTTACATGGTCAAACGGTTCGTCGAACGCGGTTCGACAGACAAGTGTTTGAAGTGATGTTCGAACGTGTGAACGGGTATTTGGTTGTCGAACAAGTTTGTCGAACGTATTCGACAACCAAATACCCTGTTCACACGTTCGAACATCACTTCAAACACTTGTCTGTAGAACCGCATTCGACGAACCGATTTACCGTGTAAACCCCCCTTTAGGGAGTGGCCGAATCTATGCAAAACAAAATACGCTTTGAGGGAGTAAGAAACATAAAGTCTCTTAACTCCGGCCCATTGAGTTGACTTTTACGACACACAGGGAAACAAGAAATCGGTATTCTTTTCCTCTACCCCTGGAGAAGGCAAGGAAAGATGACCGAGTTAGGGAAAGAGAAAATGATGTATGGGAGGCAGAGGAAACTCAATTCGTCACTTGAATACCAGCATATCCAAGAGAAATCCACGTTTTATGTCTACTATTAGTTCTCATTATAGAGGTGTACACAGTTAGATGCTGGGGAATTAAGCATGGATGCCTTTCCTAACGTTCCACCGTTGGCTCGATCGCGGGTCTGTTACTTCCCGAATCGATAATTCTACAATTACGCTACCGTGGTATGAAAGTAGAAAATAAATATGGTGAGAGTTAATGGGAATCTACCCACGCAACTCCATTAAAAAAGTTCATAATGTATGGGGGGGGGGACCGCGGTAGCGCAGTGGTTACAGCACTCGACTTTGAAAGCGAAAAAATCACGTTCGAGTCCACCGCGGGTTGTAAGGAATAATAATTCCCCAGCTACAACCTGGCTCTGTCCACCTCCATTCGAATGGGGATTAACAGTGACACTTAAAAGTTCTAATTAATTACTTACTGTGTAGTTGTCTGTAATTAACACTTTATTTCAGGATATTGGCAGGTGTTACTTAACCTTTAACTCGCTTTATCAGTGTTCGAGTAATAACTACAGCAAGACCCAAAGTCATGAGTTAAAACTCATTATCACGATTAGATAAAAACAATCTTATCTTCTGGGAATAAAAAGCATTGATTATTGAGATCCTGTTAACGAACAAACAAACAAACAAGTAAACAGACTTAAGGGCGGTACTGATGTGATTTTTTTTTTAGTGTGTTTGTATTTGATCGTATAGTTTAAATTTTTATTTAAATAGTAATTAAATTATCTATATATATATTTGTATGATTTTTTATTTGTATGAAGTTTAAAACTTTCATGAGTTTGTTTATATTTTATGCTTTATTACAATTTTCTTCTTATGCACACACAAACACGATGTCGCACACACAAAAGGTTATTGTAAAAGCCAAAAGGCATTTGTATATGATTTGATATATTTGGAAAGAATCAAGGAGAAGGGGAAACACGAACATAATCTCTGTACCAGGTCTCGCAAACATATATACACATGTATTTAATCATACATGCACTGTAGTATTCGACAAAAATTAATTATGAATTAGGACATTTAACTTATCAGGAGTGGAAGAGATTAGGAGAATTAGAATGATATTAAGAGTATTAGGTCGATAAGGATTTTATTAGGTGATATATAAAAAGCTGTCACTTACAGGGGTTAACAAGAATCCAAGTTAAAGTGAAATACCTAGTATTAGTTATACTGCTACACTAATACTACTACTGATATTTCTTCTACTACCAGTACTACTAGTATTAATGATAATAATAAAACTTTTCTTCTTCTTCTTTTTCTTCTTCTTCTTCTTCTTCTTCTTCTTCTTCTTCTTCTTCTTCTTCTTCTTCTTCTTCTTCTTCTTCTTCTTCTTCTTCTTCTTCTTCTTCTTCTTCTTCTTCTTCTTCTTCTTCTTCTTCTTCTTCTTCTTCTTCTTCTTCTTCTTCTTCTTCTTCTTCTTCTTCTTCTTCTTCTATTTATTATTATTATTATTATTATTATTATTATTATTATTATTATTATTATTATTATTATTATTATTATTATTATTATTATTATTATTATTATTATTATTATAATTATTGTTAATATTATTATTGTTATTATAATTATTGTTAATATTATTATTGTTATTATTATTATTATTATTATTATTATTATTATTATTATTATTATTATTATTATTATTATTATTATTATTATTATTATTGTGCGGGAATTATGGGACTGGCATTTTATCCGTTGTCCAAGCCTGAGGGCTCTTGGATATTGTTCCATCATTTTTACCATAAACCTAATGATGTGTTCATTAAACGTTATTTTCTTTATTTCTTTTCATGGCTACCAAATATATATCTTTCCAGGTCAGGCTTTTGTTTCTTTACTAATCGATATTTTTATTTTTTATTGTTTTTTTTTGTCTACCTGATTTCAAGGTTGGCATATATCAGAAGTGTCTGTTGATACTCTGTTATATTCTGTTGCTTTGTTAATTTGGTCATCTTCTTGCATTTAATTTTCAGTGTATGATTTTACTTAAAGAGATTCATATTAAGATGAATTTCTGATTAACATAACATATATATTTATATATATATATATATATATATATATATATATATATATATATATATATATATATATATATATATATATATATATATATATATATATATATATATATATATATATATATATATATATATATATATATATATATATATATATATATATATACTCACACACACACACACACACATATATATATACATATATATATATATATATATATATATATATATATATATATATATATATATATATATATATATATATATATATATATATATATATAACCTTCTGTGGTGTGTAGTTGGTAGCGCCTTGACTTAGTAATTATAAGTCCTAGGTTCAAGTCCCGGTGGGGGTAAAAAATGATTCATATATATATGTATATATATATATATATATATATATATATATATATATATATATATATATATATATATATATATATATATATATAGTATATATATATATATATATTTTTTTAAGAGTGTGACACCGGGACAGGCAGAAACTGCCCTCATCAACCAAGGCCCGGGCACGAGAAAATACCAAGACGAAGGAAAAGAAAAAGGTTAAGAGCAAGGCAGAGATGAGGTAATGTCACACAAAGGAAAACGACAGACAGAAAAAAACAGTCAAAGTAAAGAGGACCCAGAGATATGGAGGACTAGGCTCTGAGATGACGATAGTTCTGCTTTTTGAAGGATGAAAGGCCATAAGAATTAGGAAAGACAGAAGGAGGAAGAGAGTGCCAGAGTCTGGAGGTAAATGGGAGAAGCAGTCGCTGCACCGACCAATCCGCGAGTTACAAATCTCCACACAGTACCTGTGAGATGAGGCTGCTTGGCGAATGTTACGCGGCCTCGGCAGTGGAGGAGGGATGCAACTCGCCAACTCATCAGAGCAGCGATGGAAGTAGTAGCGATAGAAAAGCAAAAGGGAAGATACCTTACTGCGAAGAGAGAGAGAATCCAGGTTAGAAGTAAGAGAAGGATCATTAATGAGTCTGACTGCCTTAGATTCAGCCCTATCAAGAAGATAAGTAAAGGAAGAAGCACCCCAGATGTGTGAGCAGTATTCTAAGCAGGGGCGGATAAGACCTTTGTAAATTTTAAGTAACTGCAATGAGGAAAAGTAATAACGAAAACGAAACAAAACCCCCAATACTTTGGATGAAGATTTAGAAATTTGGATTATGTGATTCCTCCAAGACAAGTTAGAGGCTATATGGATTCCTAATATATTGATAGAGTTAAGAGGGTAAATTTCATTAGTTTCAAAGACAATAGGGTTATCAGGAGGAGAAGAAGATAAAGAGATAGCCAGAAACTGTGTCTTGGAGGCATTGAATTTAACTAAATTTTGAGTGCCCCATTCAGATACTCTCTGCAAATCGGAGTTAAGAGTAGAAGAAAGAGTGATACGAGATTGATTACGAGTAACAGATGAAGGTTGTGAAGAAAAGGCAGAGGAAAAGTGAAGGGTAGAATCATCAGCAAAGGCATGAAGAAGAGAGGAAGATGGGGATTGTAGAAGATCATTGATGAAGAGAAGGAGGAGAGTAGGTGAAAGAACAGAGCCCTGTGGAACACCACTGGAAACAGAAAAAGGGCTAGATGTCGCGCCATCAACAACTACAGATATAGAACGGTCAGTAAGAAAACTGGAAATCAGAGAACAGAAAGAAGGGGTAAAGCCATAGGCAGGGAGTTTGGCCAACAGAGCCTTGTGCCAGACTCTGTCAAAAGCCTTAGAGATATCAAGGGCGACGACAAAGAATTCTCCATAGTTCCTCAGAGAAGATGACCATACATGAGTAAGATAGGACAGGAGATCACCAGTGGATCTTGCCTTGCGGAAGCCGTACTGGTGATTGGAGATAAGTG
The DNA here is from genome assembly GCA_037179515.1 of Halocaridina rubra. Lineage (NCBI taxonomy): Eukaryota > Metazoa > Arthropoda > Malacostraca > Decapoda > Atyidae > Halocaridina > Halocaridina rubra. Next base: position 45,756 of record JAXCGZ010013611.1, read on the forward strand.
AGTTAGATTCAAGGCGTTTCAAGAAGTGAGCATTGAGCAAAGTAGTTAGAAGGAATAGAGCGGTCACCCTTCTTAGGAACAGGTTGAACTAGAGCATGCTTCCAAGATGAAGGATAGATACTGGTTGACAGAATGAGGGAAAAAGACGGCAAAGCACGGGAGCCAGTTCATCTGCAAACTCCTTAAGGAACCTTGCAGGGATATCATCGGGACCAGATGCCTTGTTTGTCTTTAGTGAGCGAAGAACCTTATGAACTTTGCGTGAAGAAAGGATAAGGGAGGACATAGGGTTAGAGAGGGGAAAAGACTGAGGAACAGGTGCGCCGGAATCGTTGATAGAAGAGTTGGCAGAAAAATGAGAGCCAAAGAGAGTGGCTTTGTCAGTGGGAGAGCAAGCTATAGAACCATCAGAACGAATGAGAGGGGGAAAGCTTGAGTTACAGAAGTTTTTGGAGAAGTTTTTGGCTAAGGACCAGAAGCATTTGTCAGTGGGAGAGGAGTTAAGGTCATCAACTTTCCTTCTTATAAAGGAAGCCTTAGATCATCGAATCTGAGCAGTACAGCGATTCCTAGCTATAATAAAAGCAGAGCGAGTTAAATCGGAAGGAGACGCTTGGTAAGATCGGTGAGCCTAATTCCTAGCCTGGATAGCCATGGAGCAGGCACGGTCAAACCAAGGTTTAGGGGGAGAGAAAGTTTTTGTAGAAGAGGGGATGTACGCCTCCATTCCCACGGTCATGATCTCAGCAACTTTTACAGCTACCTGATCAGGGTTGCGGGACCGAAAGCAGTAGTCATCCCATGGGAAGTCAAAGAGAAAGTTACGCAAATTTTCATATTGGGTTCACTCGAAGTGCCAAAGGCGGCGTTGAGTAGGAGGGATTGGTGGTGAGGGAGCGAAAATGAAAGAGACAGAGATCATGGAGTGGTCAGATTTACCAAGAGGGGAAAGCACAGAATAAGAGTAGTTTGAAGGGTTAGAAGTGAGTAATCGAGAAAGCAAGAGCCTCGCTTCCTCCCACATCAGTGTGAGAAGAATGAAGCCACTCACTGTGGTGTACATTGAAGTCTCCAATGTAGAGAACTTCGGCATGTGGGTGAGAAGATAGCAAGGACTCATGGCACGAGGAGAGATATTCAAAGAAAGACACAAACTCGGTGGAGTTTGGAGAACAGTAGCAGAAGCAAAGGATGATAGTGGTAGTGGAGAGATAGACTTTTAGCCAGAGAACATCAAAGTCAGGAGATTCAAGGTCTATGAGCCTCACAGTAGGAGTGTTAATGTTGCAGTAAGCACAGACCCCACCTTTGGAACGAAAACGAGTATACAGATTATAGTGGGAGATTTGGAAAGGGTTAGTGGAAGTATGTATAGACAACTGGGTTTCAGATAGGAGGAGGAGGTTAGAGAGGAAAGTGCCCAAGTGCTGTTCCACAGACGAAAGATTAGAGTTCAGCCCACGAATGTTTGAATAGTGAAGAGTGAAAGAAGCAGATCTATTGGGAGGTGCAAGGTTAAGAGCAGAACCATTACTACCACCAGGCGTGCCTGCCCTCATGCCAATGATGGAGTCAACACGATCCCCGAAGAGTCTTCGCACCCCAATATGCCGGGTAATGGGGGCCATATATATATATATATATATATATATATATATATATGTGTGTGTGTATGTATATAAATATATATATATATATATATATATATATATATATATATATATATATATATATATATATATATATATATATATATATATATATATATATATATATATATATATATATATATATATATATATATATATATATATATATATATATATGTATATGTATATATATATATATATATATATATATATATATATATATATATATATATATATATATATATATATATATATATATATATATATATATATATATATATATATATATATATATATATATATATATATATATATATATATATATATATATATATATATATATATATATATGTCACTTTGGTGTGAAAGCGACCTTAGTGTGTTTCCCACTAACAGTATCCTAAAGGTAGATTTAACTGAATCTAATATAAGTTGATCTTGAAATTGCTCAAAATCTGTATTAGCTACCAATTACTATGAAGATGAATATAAATCTAACCTAACCTAAGCAATTTTTTCCTAATTTTACCCATTTCTGAGGCAAAGATGTTGAATCATTAGTATAGAGCAAAAAGTATTTTTCAATCCTGAAACCTTGAATTGTTGCAGGTCATTGATTCCACAACTCATCAGGAGGTTGAAGTAAAATTGAACACTGGGCGTAAATTTATTTAAAGAAAAAAAATATGCAATGAATAGAAAGTAGGGAGTCCAAATCTTGTTTTATTTTTTTAGACTTAGGAGAGGAAGAGCACATTACAGACTCGGTACAATGCTATCAAGGACATGACTTACAATCTGTATAACTAAAAATATAAAAATATCATTAAATAATTCATACCTTGGTTTGTTTAAATGCTGGTTGTTTGATCATGTTTTTGCTGCCTTAGTTACTGATAGTTTATGTAGTTTATTGTTTGTTTTCAGTTAAAAGAATACATAACGCTGGTTGTGAATTAGTATACATAATCTTGCAGCAAACACTTGTGGTTTTGCACACTTTTGATTTTTTTTGGGTGGGGTCACAGAGGGAATTAATATCAATAATTCTTGTTTTAAATGCATTTTATATTCTATTTTGTCTCTGTGTATTTATATATGTGTTCACCTCACTTTATTCATCTTTTTTAGCGGAATAGAGAATTTTTTCGTGGTTCCCCATGTCTGAGTTTGAAAAAAAAATCATAACACATACTTAATTGACTAATAATGCAGTAACAACAATAATGAGTAAATATCTATAAATATTGATAATAATAATAATAATGATTATAATAATAATAGACAATTTAACGTACTTTTCCGGCACTAAGCAAAGCCTAATAGCATGGCTGATGTGAGATATATGATAAATCTTTTTTTATTTGTTTATTTATATATTTATTTTCTTAGTAATTAATTTATCATAATATCTCTCTAAAAGGCTTTGGTTGCCCCTGGCACCTCAGATTGCACCAAAATATAAAAAAGTATGAAAACAGAGTTAAAGACATTTTGATTCAATGCACAAATCTATGGGATAGAACTAACTCTTTTTGCCCAGTTTAAGCTGACTGTTATCTTGAAATAGCACAGTGATATGTTAGAACAATATTCAACACGCACACACACGCACGCACATACATGTATACACATCACACGGTAATGATTATTATAACTACAATGAATAATGATAATAATAATAATAATAATAATAATAATAATAATAATATAATAATAATAATAATAATAATAATAATAATAATAATGATAATAATAATAATAATAATAATAATAATAATAATAATAATAATAATAATAATAATGATAATAATGATAATAATAATAATAATAATAATAATAATAATAATAATAATAATAATAATAATAATAATAATAATAATAATAATAGTAATAATAATAACAATAAAAATAATGCTTACACAAGCACCCTTTGGAAATTCTCTCATGGCTGAAGAGAGAATCTCCCATATGCAATCATTACAATAATAATTACATAATTTCACTCGCGTTTATATACTAATCACTTCTTACGTCAACATACTGTATATTTTACAATAAATATTATGTATCTTAAAATTACCTGTTCACTTACAAGTTATGATCATTTACATTACACAATGATATATATATATATATATATATATATATATATATATATATATATATATATATATATATATATATATATATATATATATATATATATATATATATATAGAAGCTCTTTTGGATAACAAAGAAAATTTGATTATAATTGATAATGGAATATTTGTAACTTAACAGAGCAGTTTATGTAAACGCTAATGACAATATTCATATAGTACCAGAGATAAAAACATTGCTTTAAGAAACGACTAAAATCATAGCATTAAAAATTTAAGTAATTTTCATATTGTAATAAGAATTGATTGCTGTTTTTGTGTGAAATTTTATGTATAAACTTTAAGGAGATGTAGACTTGAAGTTATGAAGTTTATATATGCTTTTACTCCGCCAATATCTCATCACGTCCAATTCGTTGGTTGAATGCTGCTTCAGTATAAAAATAATGACCTCATTGTGTTGGAATGAGTAATCTGGTCTAATTGCGCTCAAATATTTAGTTTACACACTTATGCATTCATCCCAGACATTAAAAGAAACATTTTATTTCCATGTCTTTTATAATATTAAAATATTTCTATTGTGTAGAAAATCAAAATGATCTTCGCATTGATGTGGATATAATATTTAGGTCAGGACACAGTCATGTTGGTTTTGATCCAGTACTTTTAAACCCTTTTCTCTTGTATTGGTTACTAATGGCTGTCAGTCTTTGAAATAAATTAATCTTTAATAATCAGGGATATAAATTTGCAGCGTAAATTTTGAGATAAATTTTATATTCTCTTTTACGTTTCAGTCACTCACCTAACAGATCACAGTACTACTTATGAACTAACCATTTATGCTAAAAGCTAGCTAACAATGTTTGTGCTTTACCATTTACAAGTGCAGAGCTATAACTAATCGTTTTCGTGCAACTATAACATTATCGGACGTGCAAACTAACAATGGCCCGATTTCTTAAACAGTGTAAACCTAGGATACCATATTGTTAGTTAGCTAGACACACAAATGGATTTCATAAACGCATCTGACGGGGTTCTGTGTATGGCTAGGATCCCGTACGGGATCCTAGCCATACACAGAACCGCGTTAGATGCGTTTATGAAATTAATTTGTGTGTGTCTAGCTAACTAACAATATGGTATCCTAGGTTTACACTGTTTAAGTAATTGGGCCATTATGTCAGACTTTGTTGGAAATATCTAATGTTTAACAAATAACTATGAAGATACATAATTTATACATATATATTTAATAGTGTTCGTATACTACATCATTCCTTTTAAGTATTAAAGAGAGCTTTAATGAACTGTTTAACTATACATTCGGACTACAAAGAGCAACAAAACAAAAATAAAAGTTAAAAATCCTTCGGGCTTAATACTATAAGCCTTGTTTTCGAGAGCATAATCTAATTTTATAAGATTCTTGAGTTTCATCACCTCTTATCGCCGGATTTGCAGGCAGTGGTGCCAAATCTAACGCCCAGATGTTGCAATCTAGCAAAGTTAGCTAAATGTCGCTAAACTCAAACAGTAATTTCCAAGTAGCCTAGCCAAATTCAATCACATTCAATATTTCTGGTAACAACATAGCTAATGTTGCTGGATTGCAACAGCTAGGCATTAGCTCTGGCAACACTGCTCGCAAAGCAGGCTATATGTGACGATGAAACTTAAGTCATCTAGACCTATAAATGTGCTCACGAAAACACAGATAGAATTTCTGTTAGTTTTGTAAGTCTAAGTACCTGCATTGACCAACAGTCATTATGTTATATAGGTGATTATGGATATGTTGGTATGGACAAAATGTTGATTTTCTTTTGCTAATGTTGTATGGTGTGATGAAATTACATCATGGGAAGTTTGATACTATTCAGTGTCGAAAATTTGTAATTAATTTTGCTGCACATGCCCTCACCATATTATTTTGCAAGATTATTAACTGTTCTAGATATATAATAATAATAATAATAATAATGATAATAATAATAATAATAATAATTATAATAATAATAATAATAATAATAATAATAATAATAATAATAATAATAATAATAATAATAATAATAATAATAATAATAATAATTATAATAATAATAATAATAATAATAATAATAATATTAATAATAATAATAATAATAATAATAATAATAATAATAATAATAATTTTCGCAGGAATGCTATGTTGCCTAACAGTACTACCTACTGAAGACTTTTTTTTTTCCAAAATAACTCTGATGACAGTGGTGCTCCATAGAGACGAAAAGTATCAAGATAAAAGAAAAAAAAAATAATATATATATATATATATATATATATATATATATATATATATATAACTTATTTGATATAATTTTCGAAGTAATATTAGTTGTATCCTTTGAAAGAAGTTAAAAATGCTGCCTCAGCAGATATTCCAGCATATGGGTCACTCGTAATGAGTCTAGTTTATTAATATGAAATTTCTTACAGAATGTTTCTCTAACATGGTCTGATGTTTTTGGCATGTGCTCATGAATTTTAATTATGAAATAACATACATAAAAACCTAAATGATAAATATAGTACATCTACAACTGTACAGCATTTAGTGCAAAAGTGTTCTGCTAACTAAGAACTAAATAGTGTTCAACAAGTTCCTTCTTACTTTACTTTTACTACGTAGCCAAACCGTGATAAACACAGAGAGGTGCTCATATTCAATTACTAATAACTATTTTCAGTGCAGCGACTGATTACACTATTTCATAGCAAGGCATGCAAAAGCTTGGTTTACAACTACTCTACTGTGCTAAAACACTGTGGAACTTTTGCCCTCTGGCAAGTCCTCACTTATTTATAACACGCCTCTCTCAAAACCCAAAAATATATATACATTAGTTTTCTGCTTTCAAATGCTCTGTTTTGGATAAGAATCACTGTAGAGTATACTGAATTCCTGGCCAAGCTGGAGCAATTGATGTCATCGCTATTATAAAACTAACCTCACATTCATCCTTTGTGTTTCGGGTATTGTAGAGAGCATAACTATCCAATACTCAGAGGGTCAAGAATCTGTAGACTGTGGCAGCATTCTGAACTAGTGATTATGATGCAAAAACTCTTTATATTTAGAATGCATCACTTTGGTACTTGATGAGATGTTGGTGTATTTAGTATTTTGATCAAAGCGACAGATCCATTTCATCTTCTTTGTCTTGGTCGTTGCATAAATTTATTACTCTTCAAATGACGTTAATACTTATGATGAAATGAACATAACTGGGATATTAATATATCAAGGGTTACAGCTAGGGCTTCGGGAGCAATGTTGAAATAGTAAATAACTGTAACACAAAATTACGTACTAGAAATAAAACTTTGAATTATTAAAAGTGTTCCTACCGAAAACTAAGACCATTTGGACCACAAATTCTATATCTGACATGGATACCTTACAGTATAATCTCAAAACTACCCTGACAAAATGTGGATTTGAGTCATGCAATATTTTTTTACTTTTGATATATTTATAATTGAAAATATTAACTGTAATACCTTATATGTATTTGATTTTAGCAGTACAGCATTACTTTGACATTTCTTATCAAATCACATAATATCAAGAGGTTAGTTTTGCCTGATACCGAGGACCAGGTTTTGTGTTTCTCATTCGTTTAATAAATATAATTACTTGCTACCAACTAAACCTGTGCCGTATAACAGCTCTACATCCGCCTACAATAGTCATTGGCACATATCAATATAAGTCACAATGATCTCAGATAAAAACAGATAAATATGTCATTACTACCTACGAACTAGACATCACTTGACCAACATACATCAAAATAGAATCTATCTATACTTTTTTCACTTAGTATTACACTACACAGACCTGGGATGGTCGATAATAAGCATAATATTCATATTAATTATTTTTTTACCACAAATTTGCAATATTATTTACAATTTCTTTTCCTATTTTGGTACTATGGTTTTTGATAATGCCAGAAACATGTATGGGTAGCTTAGTTTATTTCTATTTGATAAGTGATAAATGTATCAGTTATTGGCGTGCATTGAAAATGTTTTATTTATTTTTGCTTTACAATGGTTAAGATTTTCTTTTATATGTTATTCATCAGTTCTGATCTTCCATAGAGCTGACTGATTAATTACAACATGACCATTATGGTCTGTCTAATTTTGTTGGGTGTTAACAGTTTGCTCTTGGTTTTAGATGCTTAGTTTTGATGTTAAGTTTGACCATATACTTATTCATTATTGACAAAATTTTGTTTTTGTTTTATGTGAAAATTCTATTGATTCTTGGTCCCCTGACGAATTTTAAAAAATCTGTATATATAAAAACTTGCAATTGGAATAAAATTGCGCATGACATTTCCAGCTTATTTGTGCATTTACCTGACCTAATTGAACATATTCTTGACTAAGCAGGGAAGACGAAGCTTTATATATTAATATTAAAATTTTGACATATAACACTGAACTAGTATTGTATTTATGGCAATTATCTGCTTTAAAAGCTAATTTGTGTTCTGTCAGACTTGATTATACACTACAATGTGTCTAGGTGATATTAATACTTGTTTCATTATGTGAGATGGGGAAAGTTTATGCTATATGGAAGTACTATTGATTAGGGGAAAAGAAGCAGTTGCTCTCCTAATGTTAGAATATTTACTGTCACTGGCATGCTGATAAGTTTTTAATCGATCCGTTGTATAATTTGCACTGAGGTATAACACGCATAAATATTTACAATCCTCCAGCTCTTCCCTATCAGCATGCTGATCATATCCTCCTCTCCAAAACGAAAATCCATTGCACTTCTATACAAGGACTAAGAGATAATGTCCATGTACATCTAATATACTAAGCTGTGTAAGATCAGTAACCATAACACCATACTAGAGACAGACCATGGAATGTTCACAAGGTTGATAGTTTAGCAACATGGAAACTGACACTATAGGCTATGGTACATCAACTATAAACACTAAGAACAACTAACGCATTAAGAGTGTCTCTCTTCTTGCATTATAGCAATAATATGCGCTTGGAAGCTACACCTGTAAATGACATTTGAATTATGGATATACTAGCTATCTCATACTTCTTATAAGTATTTCTCATTCTTTTTTACATTTCATGGGACGTACCCGATATATACATAGACTTGTTAGAAGGAATGTCAACTTATTACTTGAATAGCAGTTGCTATAATTAGTAAATAAAATACACTTTCAGCACATGATAGTATTTATAATCTAGACGAGTGTTTAATATTGGGAGTAATTTAGCATTGTAGTGTGTGAGTATATAGGACTACATTTTTAAAGTGGTTGAGATGCCTGTTTATTGTCCCTATATATAAGATTCATATGGCTTGCAAACAGCAAGACTGTACAGGATTACTATTTTGTACAATGAATTTGTTGTAAAAACAAAAACCCACTTAGCTGATATCTACTGTACATCAAAGATTGAGTTCTAGAAATATCTCTCTCCAGTAGTTGGCAAAGGAATACAGAGGATTAGTTTTTTTTTATTTTGATTAGAATATGACACAGATTGATATATGAACAAATCTGGCTGTAGATCGGCAAATATATCTGCACTGAAAATATTTAATAACATTTAATTCTATATTAGGCTATGTCACCTGCAATAATTCCCCTTCCGATCCTTTTGTCAACTTGGACGAGAGAGATTTTTTGTTTCAGCGGCACTCTCTTGAGCAAACACTCAACCTGTGATACATGACAGCTCTGTAGCTAACAGATAAGCATACACTGAATATATTACATACATTTTTCATACAGCCGCCCTATTTATTCCTCTCTTCTCGCAGATAGCAAGGATATATGAATGTAGGCAACCAACTTGGTCGTTTTGTGTTTCATTGTGCAGGCAGTTGGTGATATATTTTTGTCTCCCAGTGGTTTAGCTTGTATTGCAATTTCGCTGTGTTTAATGAATTTTTATTATTAACAGGTTTCTTATTCTTTGTTTCTCAAGCTTGCCAAGTCTCTTGACTGCTTATACAGCGTCTGGAGCAGGTGTATCTGAATTCAAAATAATCTGGTTCGTTTCAGTCCTGACGCCATTTCCCACAGAGACTTGTTGATCACGCCACGGCGTTGTCAGTTTACGGAGCCGCTTGAAAATTAAAAAGGTAAATTAATGAATATTAAATGCGACATATGAGAGTGGAGTACGTGTATATTACAAACAAATTCTCAGGCAATTCTTTGTATCCATATTTCATTGGACCTACCTGCCAGGGTGACCCAGAAGTTGTGGCATATTTATATACTGCAACAAAGGGGATCATAACCATCGACGAACCAGCCATTAGCCAACCAATCACATCAGTCCACCATGGGTATTTATCTGGATCTTCGGCAGACAGGGGGACATAAGTTGCGAGGCCATAAACAATAATGATCTGTTAGAAAAAGAATAAAACTTCAGGAGTTTGGCCTCACACAAGTCATTCTGTTCAGGTCTACCTTGTCAAAGATATCAAGTGTCTGGGGATTAGATTATCTCAGTTTTCTCAATGTATTCTGTGTAAAAATGTCTTATCAAGAATGTTTTAGGAAGGCCTGAATTATACTGGAATTCGATGGTAAAAAGAAGAATTATGACTCACTCCGATGAAAGCTGGAGCAAAGAAAGTGAGACAGGTTCTCCAATATAGCCCTGGAGCAAAGCCTATCATCTCTCTTATATCATCGCGAAGTCGGTCAATGCCTGTGGAAAAAGAGGGTTAAGAGTTGGATCAAAATGAATTATACTTATAGCTAAGAGTCCTTCTCAAAGATGTGAATTCTGAACCAGATGTTCAAAAGTCAGTACTCCCTAGAGTCCAGTGAGCTTGATTTGTTTAATACGAAATGTTTATATGACTGCGACAACTGTTGCTTTCCGGATCACCTCACAATGTTTTAATTGCAAAAAGTTACACCTATCCCCTTATTCCAGCTTCTCAAAGTAACTTGAAGGGTTGGACTTGGTCTGAATTGCTGAATAGTAAGTACTTTGAGTAAGTTTAATATAGCCAAAGAGATTCTCTTTGCATCCAAATTCTTAACATGTAAGAGTATGTATCAGTGGAAGCGGCATGACTAGAAAATTTTATGCGAAAGTGAACATGAGCAAGTATTTAATTTACTTATCCTGAAGTTCTGGTCATTAGAAATTATGTCAAACCCCTTTTGTCGTTTTTATGTAAAGAGGTTTGTGATGAGGGAAAAATTTTGCGTATATTTTGGAGATCGAAAACTAACTAAAACAATTTGACTATAACGAGTAAATTGAGGCTGTCTATGTATAAAGAAAAATAAGGGAAAAGAAAAACCCAAGGAAACCACAATATTTTTTTCTTAATCTTCTTTCTTTTAGCTACTTGAAGACCCAATAACTAAACTATTTTTCGCATAGATAATTATCTAATTTTCAAACATAGAAACGAAACTTGATACCTCAGTATAACCACTCTAGAAAGCCTCATAACTGCGTGCCATGTCCTCTAGGCAAACCATTGTGTGACTCTTTCCCTCTAATATTCCCTAGAGTTAATATTTTCTTCCACTTTCCCCTCTCAACCTTCCTCACCCCTTTTGGGATCACATATATCACGCTTTAGCTTGCCATTCAACAGTCCATTACGCTCTCTCTCGCTTCCTGAAATAATTTTTTGCTTTTTTGTTGGTTGCGGATTTCACGTGCTAAGGTCTGGCATGTTGCTCTACCCCTTCCTCTCCCCCCTCAATTTTTTTTTTATTAGATTAAATATTTGGGTTGGGTTGAAGGAAATGATAAATTTTGATGTACAGGAAAGTGATAGAGTTATTTTTGGTTTTGTTAAATGTGTGTACTTTGACTTGGCCATCCCCATTGCAAAGAAAATTACCGTCATAGTACACAACAAAAGCTATGGACGAAAAGAATTTCGAGGAGTTTGATGT